>OX463850.1:8257077-8527077 GCA_949825065.1 Odontocerum albicorne
GGAGATGAGAAACGTTTGATTATTGTATCCTCTCCACATATTGGTATCAATATTTTCTTTGCCTACTTAATCTACATGTGTTCTGTTGTATCGCAGACTCTTTTAATTCCAATGTTACGGATTCTGTGTTGGAGTAGTTTTCGTTACATAATGCATAGTTTCTTATTTAACGAGACACCAGAATTCATATAATTTGTAGAGAGATATTTACTTTTAAAAATTCAGTACAGAAATAAATTTTCCATGTCATTCTTTCTTGATTTTATGAATTAAAGTAAATTGTTCCCAACAAACAAGGACCTGTTATTTACCGGTACAAATCAAACGGATAAAACGATGATACGTAAAAAATTATCTTGATTATAAAGTATTCTTATATGAAGAAATAGTCATAGCTTTAATAGGGCATCAAAGTAAACAATTTGGTTATTTCTGAGAATTTTGAGCAAGAAAACGACATACCTATAGGAGATTATTTCAACATAAAATGAGACGTGAAAATTTTTATTTATTTAACATTCATCATTTTAACATTATTTCCAATAAGTACTAACTAAAGTAGATTCTGTGCGATATGAATAACTTTTGGAAAAATATTTTTTAAAGTTAGTTGAATATTATCCAACCTTTGTTAGAAGCCTCATTCCTCCTGGCGATACGCTGTTGTTGATATTTATTATTTATTTTTAACATGTAAGTTGTGGTGTTTTTTTCCTTGTGACTAGGATATTCGCTTGGTAAAAAGAATTTTTAATTATTATCCAAGATCAGTCAAACCCTCTTTGCTAGTGATTTTATGTTACCTTAAAAAGTAAATAATAATTTATATTTTTTTCCATCACTCATACTGTTAACTCGGTGGTTAGATTTTCCCCACTTGCTAGCCTATTAGTTTGATTAACAGGAATTCCACCAGCCTTTCTGGACTTGTCGACTGGAATGACTCTTCTCGTACATACTAAGTCTTGTCTCCACTCGGGAAAGTATTCCTTTCGGCATCCGAAGACGAAAAACTCCGACCGGTTTCACCGAGATCCTTTATATGCGCTGGAATGACGGGGCAAAACCATTTACCCAGAACTAACTGTTCCAAAGGAGCAACTTTGGCCACCGTATCTGTCTGAATTTCTTAAATATTGATATAAAAAAATATTTAACGATGGCGTTTTATACTTCATACTAAGTGTAATTGAAACTATATTTTTATTTTAAATATCTTAAAGTGTAAATAATGTACAAAAACAATGCTATTTTAAAATCTATATCAACATATTAACACCTTCTTGCAAATTGAAATACAATGATACCACACACTCTAATTATCATTGTAATGGAGATTTTTTTCTGCTCAAAATAATCAATTAGCTCTGTTCCAAATCGAACTATTACCTTTAAATATTTTATTGTATTATACTCTCATTGTACTTAGTACAATATAACCTGGCGAATAAGTTGCCTTGTTATAATACATTCCAACTAATCATGAATATATTAATCAAGTCTTAAGTAAAAGCCAACCCATTAACCTTTTCTTTAAAAAATCAGGGTATAATTTATTATATAAATGAGATTAAATATCTAAACTAAGCACAAACAACAAAAATCAAGGGTCTTGAGATAATATTTTATTATGTAAAAGCGCTATAGCTATAGCTACGAGCTAAAGCTCGTATATACGATAAGCGTCTATTAAAATTATTATTAAATCGGAGAATGCTTTGAAAATGATATAAAATTAACACTTAAGTGTAAATTATAAAGGTAAAAACATTTCACATTTAAAAATCCAGAATTGATACCGGTCCTCTGTATTATCTACTCGTTCAACGATCTTAACCAGTGCACATCGAAAATTTATAGCGTTCCGAAAAGTTTTATTGTGATATAAATAACAAATCAAAATGTATTAATTAAGAATATTAATGAAGATACAAGAGGAACGCTATACTTTATCAACTGACAATATCTTGTTGAACATTATATTGTATTTTAATTTATTCACTGTATATTTGATTGTATTTATTCTGCGGTATTTCTCGAGCTCCGGTAGAATGAATATTAATCGGAATTTTTGAGCGATATAAAGAATTCTCTTTCTTTTTTAACTTAAATTTGTATATAAGGGAATTATTCCTTGTTTGGAACACGTTATAATCGATCATTTACAACATTGAAATGTATTTATGGATAGTTTTATGCTGTAAAAATTAACGAGTATATGTGTATAGATATAAACAAAACAAACAACCTACAACGTACATGTTTTGATTTGGTTGGCAATATCAAATTAAATGTTTTGTAAAAATATCAAGCAAGGAAAATGGGTATTTCTCAGAAAAAATCCCATTTTCAAAAAATATCCCGTAAAAGTAGAGTGTTACCTATTTTCTCGATTATGTCAAAACAGGTAAAATGTGAATAAGAGTATTTTTGTATACTAATATACAATTTATGTACAAGATTTAGAAAGAATGAGATAAAAATGCCATTATGCGTCATAATTTTAAAACCGAAACAGTTTAATAACAATTTGTATGTCTTAAAATATTCCTATTTTTGCCACCAGTTATATATGTTATAATTATTTAAAAAGTTAAGGGTCAGTTTTCATTTTAAAAGTTGTACCCATTTAAACATTTAGTGTATTCAGCTATGATTGAGTGTGATGGTTCTGTGCAGCGAAACACGTCAGTGATAGTAATGAAACTAGTCGAAAGATATCAAGTATTAAGGTGTTTTTCAATTGATAAAAAAAAATCAACAAAAACATGTCATTATTGCACCAAAACTGAATTGATAATTGGTTTATAAATTCAACTTATAATTTATGGAATTTTTTTTGGCTTAACAAACTTTTGATTATTTTCTCGAATTATATTTAATTTCATTAATACTAGCATTTTGCCTTTGCGGATTCGATTTTCGGATGATTCACCTTTTCCTTCCAAGTCTTTATACTTAACTACGCATTATATAGGATGGCTGTTAATTTTTTTTAAGGAATAGAAATTAAATAATTTTACAATGAAAATAATCGAAAATAGTTTTCTATTATCCAAACACAATGAATAACAATTATATTAACATTGCAATTTATCAAATGCATATTTGACCAATGCATTTCATATATCACAATAGATTTAAATCTATATACGTTCGAACTTTCGCTAACTGTAATTATTTGAAATTTTATGCATTTGCCAAAATAACGATCTTTCAGCAAAATGTGTGGAGTGATTCAAACAAATTGTGGTTAAATTATTGGATTGTTGTCGGCATTTTCAATGCAATCGATAAATTGTAAATTTGCATCCTGAAAATTATAGCCACCGTCGAATTTAATATAATAAATTCATAATGATCGAGATAAATAATTCTTTGTTATATTTATTCATTTTGTCAGAAATAAATTTATAGCGACGTAAATTTTATATATTTTTCTCAAATATTTTGTGAGCGTGTTTTTATAATGTATTTTAAATAATAAAATATAAACGATATTATCTTTCATGTATTATAAAAACGTTTTCATAAAATTTATCTATTTTACATATGATTTAAATAACAAAAATTGAAATTAGATCATTCAAACTGATATCTTGTAGCAAAAGTCTCACTTTTTAAACGGTCAATGTTAAAATACGTCATCAATTGGGAATATGTTCTAGATTTCAATCGTAAAAAAATAATCATATCTTTTCTGTACACAAAATAATCAAATAAATATATAACGTTATTCAGAAACTCCAAAAATCCAAAACCCATATTCAAAATACTGGTATCTTTAGACTCTCAATAAAACTCTTAATTTTATATTCTTTTGATTAAAAAAATACTCCAAGTAAAACAAAATATTTTCATTATCATATTAGTAGTATAACTTAACTTCAACTTGCACTTTAATAAACTTCAAATGATTGAGTTTTGAAAGATTCGAATGCAAATTTATTACGTATTAAAGAAAATGGTTTTGGGAGCAAAAAACTTGTTTTTTGAAAATATTAAGAAGAAATTACAATATATTGTATAACAAATATTATGACTGTAAAATAAATATTAAAATATAGAAGGCTTAAGACATTATAAGATATACGAGTATTATTAGCGAACACGAAACATCAACCAAAAATTAAGGGTTTTCGTAGAAAAAACTTTTATTTTTTATTCGAAAAAAAAACAGCATTAAAGACTGCTAAAGAAAAAACTTGAAATGCAAAAACTTACATAGGTTTGTAAGACTATAGATAAATCATTCAATGTAGTCAACAACTCTTTTTATAGAGTAACATAACAATTGTATATAACAATAGTGGAGCACGTATTTACTTTTTTTGTAGATACTTAACTTTAATGTGAAATAAAAAATTCAACCTCCGAAATGATAACAAAACTAGATAAAAGTCAATATTTACTAGGAAAAACAGCGGGGAAACGTAAGGTGGAGCACAATATAAACCTTCGTAATTATTTTTTGTTGACGTGGTCCGAAATACGATATCATATATCTTTAGAAACGAAATAATTTTTCCTTTTCAACATAGTCGACGCGAATGAATGTATTCAATTTGAACGTAACCAAGTTAAAAAAACTGTTTTCAAAACCACTGTACGAGAGCAAGGAGCATAAATATGACCAAATTTTTTCTACCCTCTGATTTCTTTTCATTCGGGCTTTCTCCCTGATTTTTGTATTTTAAATCTGAGGATATGCTAAATACGTAGGCACCCTGATTATTAATGTAAATATATTTCCATACATTACATAATTCTTGGCGATGAATAGCGTGTTTCTTTGTGTAAAAGGGGTGATAATTAACAAAGCTCTGATTTTAAAATTTGCAGTAAATATAAATTTTAAGAATCAAATCAACTTCTGTAGATTAATTAAAATTTTGAATTTAATGTAAACCAATTGTTTTAATGATTTAACTCACACGTCACAATGAAACAAAAGAATAGTTAATTTGATTTTCAGAAGATATTTTGAAAAACAGTTTTCAAGTGAGGTTTCTAAGTGAAATACCTGTTCAGTAACTTAATGAAGACGTTCCAAATTAGTAATATTAGTGAGTTTAAAGTCTCGACACAAAGATACGACTCCATTGAATGCAAATATTAGTAAATGTTTGCGAACTCAGCGAAGATTTTTTGTGCGCTCGAACAATGCTACCGCATAGAGTTCACAGACAACCTAATCGTTCTAAACTCGTACCTTCTCGTTCACATTTTTATAAATTCCTGTAGGTAAGTTACCTTAAGCAATCTATTTATTTGAATTTTTTTTTAAATGTGTTCGTTTATTTAAAAAGATTAATTTATATACGCTTGTACTAAGGTTATATATCACATAATAATAAAAAACATTTGTATTTGACCGTTTTTACATAGCATCACGCCATTTTTCGCGTAAAAGAAGACAGAGTGGACGGAGTGCCAGAATAATCTATCGTTACTAATATTTTCCCTCCTCTTCATTCATATACTTTCTCATACATGTCCTACGATTTCTCTGACTACATTTTCTTAATTATTTTTTTCCAATTATACTTGTTTTGGCTTCCTCTACCACGATTTAGACTCAAATTTGGTATATATATATATATTTGTTTTCTTAGCCGTTATACATTAATTTGTTTTACTGGTCGTTTTTTGATACATTTATATCAATTTAAATATCATTTGTATGACTTTAATAATTTTAATTCCTTATTAGAATAGTAGGTATATTTCACAAAAAAATTTTTTTTTATGGAACTTATTCTTCATGTTGTAAATACATTATGTTTGTATTGTATATTGTACCTTAGAGCTTTTGTAGGGAAAAAGTTCGAAAGAAGAATGATGGTTTTTAAAAAAACTTTATATTTAAGTTTGACAAGGATGTCATTAACCACCCCGAACTATTTATAAAAAATATTCAATACCAATATAATAATTGGCAGAATTAACATGATTTATTTAGTTCTCATCATTATATTACGGTTTTCAATTTTATGGGCATGATTTTTCAACTGGAATATCAACGCGCAAATATCGTAAGAAATATATTTTTTTTGTGTTGGCATAGTTGATTAATTTTAAAGGTTAGTTTTATGTTTCGTTTCAAAATAATATTAAGAAAGCTTTTCAAAGTTAAACATTTGTTTTTTAATGCATCTTACTCTAAAATGTTATGAACCACCTTGCAGTTATTTTTTATTTGAGTTACGATTCGCGATGAAATGATATTCAATAAAGGTGCAAAAGGAGAGAAAAATAATTTATTTTAAGCGTTTTATAAAAACGCCGGCCTCGATAAACATGGCAATAAATACGAAATGTAAATAAGCTATTTTTTTGTGCGGGAAAGCAGCCCCATTTTCGGCAAAATACATTATGGAAACTTCACTGATAATAGAAAGATGGCGAACTTCATACATATGTGCGTGTTTTTGGCTCCTGTCACGAGGGGGCTTCGATTCGATAAGAGGAAGAAAATACTTTTCCATGGGAATTAGTTCCTGAAATATTCCGTGGCATGCCATTATTCGAAGGAATTTTATTTTTCCACAAATGCATTATTCACAGTGTCAGCACGAATATTATTTAAGTTCTGAATCATTATTTTATTTCACTTTTCACCATTCATTAAATTCATGTTTATTTCAATTGACTGCTGGTTCTCAATCATATATATTCAGTAAATAAATTAAATGAGAACTTAATTATACAACATTCTGGTTTAGCCGCTGACCAAAGACAACGGTCTTTAAAATATTCTAAGCTTTTTAGAATTCTATTATTAAACTATCCTAATTATTTTCCTAAGAGCCATATTGGATGTAGGAGTATTCTCCTTCGTAATAATTATGTCGCCATATGGATAATTTTTGTTAATAACCTAAATATTTTTTCTTAATAATCCCTATTGCATTGATCACTCTTGGTTAATTATTATATCGTAATATACTTACTTGCCTTTAAAAATTACCAAGGTTTTTGTACCTTAATATATCCGATTGTATTTAGTAATTATATTTTTGTTAATAATTGTGTCGTAGTGTCTTTATCTTTTAAAGTTGCTAAGCTTTTTTTTAATAACTAGCCCCATTGGATTTATCACCCTTAGTTAATTTTTGCTTGTAACATGCTTGTATTCAAAAGTAAATTTTGTAATTTAATGTTCCCTGATTTTTACATAATCAGCGTCATTGAATTTTTTTTTTCATAAAGTATTATATCGTACTCAATGTTTATATCAAAATATCAGAGGCTGTATAAGCAGTGCCAATAATCAAGTAGATTTGATATTTATCATCAGCATCCCGGATTTAAACCCCTTTTAAGGCATCATTCCATTTGATTTTATTTAATATACATTTAAACTACCTTTGATTTATTCAAACTCGTTATATAAGCCGTATATTTGATGAATTTCATCATCATTGTCAACCAGGGTCGATTCACTGCTGGGTGAAGTTCTCCCCAAGTTAACTCCAAATAGTTCGGTCTTTTACTCGTTGGTGCCATGTAATGCCACCATGCTTCCTTATCTCATCTATCCAGCGTGCCTTTGGTCTTCATCTGGGCTTCTTTATGCCTCTGGGGTATCATTGGATTATTTCGGATGTCCATCGGGAGTCTGACATTCTGGCTACCTGTCCTGCCCATTGCCACTTCATTGTCATAAATTTATGAATTTAAACAATAATAAATTTAGTGTGCGAATTTAATCAATAATAAATATACTTTGGATGCGTAATATATGAAACCTATTATACATGCTAATGCAAAACAATGTTGGGTTAAATGCCAAAAACTAAGGGATTGAAATGAAACATAAATACTGTAAAAATATATTAAAATTTTTAATTGTAAGATATGCTCGGTTGGATATGATTATTTTTTTTAAATAAATTTCTAATAAATTATCATTACAGTATACTAAAAACAATGGTCAACCATTAATTTAAAAATTACAAAGATGAAACAGGGTTTCTTCTAAACGTAACTGGTCGTAACTGGTTGACGATTTTCCAGGCCTAGCTGAAAAGACGCCTGTTATCCATTTATATTTCCGTTAAAATGATTTTTTTAAAGAATGTCTGTTTTTCACTAAAGGGCGGTTGAATGTAAAATATTGCTATATGACGATAAGCCAACCAAGTTGTGCTATATACAAAGTAAGTATACATTTATAGAATATAGTATTGAACAATTTTAAAACTGATGTTTTTCTAAGAAATACATTGAGAAAAAGTATATTTTGCACATAATATTAACATAATTAATTTCAACTGAAATTTATGCAAAAACAATACCATTTCATGATGTTTCGAGTGATTGACTTTGTTTTGATGCTCGAAATTAAGAAGCGTTACAGAAAACCCCATTTATGAATAATTCATAAATTATTATACTTAGAGGGAATGTCTAGGCGGGATATCTGATCGAGAATAAGTCCCAGTGATGCTATTGAGTGATGGCGAAACATCATCTTAAGCTTTGTCTATATTAAAATAAGGTTTTTGTTTGCATATTTTAAACAAATGATTAAGGGAATATAAAATGGAAAAATCCATAAAATCATAGAACGAATAACACGAAAGGAAATATTATATATAGTAGAATCTCAGAGCAATGAATTTATTTTGAGATCGAATTTATGATATTTAGTACTGAACAGTTGTTTTATAAAGCAACGTCTGGTGGATCTATTACTTAATAGCAATATCTCTCAACCAACCAGAAAGCTGTTTAATCAAGCCTTGGATATAAGCAGTATTGGAACTTTTATTAAAAAATTAGGATACTAACGGAAATTCAACCTAAATCTTCAGCTTTGAAAGACAGGTGTCTTATCGATTAGTCCACTAAGGTTGTTTCTGATTTAATTGAAGTACAATTACTTCAGAAATGATAACCTTAATAAATAATATGTGATAATGTAGGTCAAATAATAAACTAGATAGTCCTGAAAAAATATTTAGAAAAAAAAATTTCCCCCTAACCAAATTGATTTTTAAATTATCTTAAGTAATAATTAAATAAGAGGCTTTTTTGAAATATTTTTAGTTCAAACTCGTAACCCTGGGATAGAAAGACAGATGTCTTATGAACAAAGTCATAGAAGTTATTTTTATATTAATTTTTTTACAAACCTAAGACAAAACATGATTGGTATTCAAATATTGGCCAATACGAATTAGAGATTTTTATTCAATTTTTTTTAAATGTACCTACGATTTGATTTTGGTGTAAATAAAAACTAAATAACTTGTGTCACAATGGAAAAAAATAATTAATTTTTTTTTCGGGGTTTAAAAATAGTTATAGTGGATTTCATTTTTAATTCTTGAAATTCTGTCCAATTACATTTGAGAACATTTTTTTTGGTCTTATATTTTAAATAACTTTGAAATTAATTGTTGCAATATGTTTCGACTAAGAATTATAATTTTATCCCTTCTACAATTCTAGTGACTTCTAAATTGGTGCATGCATCTAAACAAGGCTTAAGTCCACGAGCCGCCACTACCGCCATCTTGACGCCTTATGTTTGATTCATTATGCCCAGGCTATGGAAGGGAGAGAAACCTTCGAAGCATTCCGGACCGTCTGAATAACAGGAAAAAAAACGTCGGGAATAATTCATATTCCAAACGTGTCGCTTTATTTACGAGCACGAAAATGCTACCTTCAGCATTTATATACGCCAAGCCAAGAAATCGAACATGGCCAGTTTATTTTTATAAAATAATTGGATTTCGATTGCGTAGACCTTATAGTGTACGTACACATCCGTCGAAGAGCAAAAAATATGCTCGTTTCCTGCGAACGAGCTCTATTGTTAAAGATCCGAAGTCTGCCTAGATAGAGGACTGTGCTTTATTATCGATTGCCTTTTAAAGGTATTATATGGCGTAATTGGATGCCAGAAATGGACACTAACGGAGTTAGCTATTCCAATATGTGAACAAATTTACTAGGTATTTCGTTATTTCATGTCTTAAAAGTTACATTTGCAGTGTGACAGTTGTCAGTTTTAATTGGCATCCTTTCAAAATTCAAATCGATTCAAAAATATAACATTACGAGTATAAACAGATTGAATTATTGTTTTTCTCAACTTGAAGTTTTTTTACGAATAAAGTTCCGACATTTATACATGTGATGCATATTTGATAAATAAATAAATGTATTTATTACCGTCATTCTTTCATGTTATAATGCAATTTGCAAACTAAATATCAAGAACGTCAATGTATTCACTTTCGATGTACGAGTATACTGTACAGCCAGGCGTTATCTTGTTAAGTAAATTTTAAACTTTCCCGAACAATCGAAAAGGTGAGAAAAAGGTCTTACACAAAAACCAGCTTGGATTCTTAAAAAAATGAGTAACCAAGGGAATGGAATCTGCAATCCCTTGGTCAAAAGACCAGCGTCTTATCGTAATCGTCATTGTTGTGCCATGTAGTCGAAGGTCCTCTCGCCATTCCAACGTAAATTCAGGTTCAAAGTAAAGCTGTGCTGTGGAGGTTAAGGTTTATTTTTAAGTGAGTGAGCCGTTGCAAACCAGCAAACTCACCGACTCCTTTAGTAGAAGTGATGCGATCAGAGTACACCAATCTTTTGTCGTTTTTTTCTCTATTTTTGAAGGAATAGATATGACTAAAGTCAAAAATATCTTTTTACTCGAATGTTAGTCGAAAATAATTATGTGTTATTCGAAAAGAGTAGCACAGTGTGGGAATCAAACCAGCAACCTTTCGCACTGAAATCCAGTGCGTTTCCGCTTGGCCATGCATCTCGGCCAGCGTCTTATCAACTAGGTTATGGATGTCCTTAAATTGTAATGAAATTTTTAAACCAAAAATCTAGAAATTGAACGTATATAATTTTATTTAATGTAGTACCTACACTTTCCTAGTATACAGTACAACGACGCAGATTTATTGCTATGTGGTAACCATATCCATCCAACCCGAAGATATTAAAGAGGTGTTAAGAAAAACAAGGAACTGAAATCGGATCCACAGCCTCCAGGCTGGAAGAGAAGCATCTTACTATGTCATGGAGGCCGTCAACACCACGGAGGTTTGTGTTATTGAAAATTAAATGAAAAACTTATATGTGGTTATGAAACGTTAATTTGAACTTTAAAAAAAACACAGGAAAATGATTAAAAAATGGTTATATTTATACATTTTTATTTAAATAATATATATTTAGCAAAAGTCCGCGCCACTTTGTTATTTAATTGAAATTTTCTTGATGCACTATCTTATACGTGATTTTTTAATATAAAATTGCTTGAAAATGTTTGTGATATGAACTGTTCTTTTGTTAATGTTATGCTATGTTTTGAAAGAAGAGCATATACCAAGAATATCTATACAAAGTGGACTAAAATGAATATGAATTGTTTTTTTTGTAAATGGTGTGCTACGTTTTGAAAGAAGAAAATATACCAAGAATGTATATACAAAGTGGACACATACATACGAATTGTTTTTTTGTAAATGGTGTGATACATTTTAAAAGAAGAGCATATACCAAGAATGTATAAACAAAGTGGACTAAAATGCTTACGAATTATTTTTTTGTGAATGGTGTGCTACGTTTTGAAAGAAGAGCACATACTTGTAAATATCAAGAATATATACACATAATGGACAAAAACGCGTTTGTTTCATAAGAGAACTGTAAATGAACATATGAACTGTTTTTTTGTAAATGATGTGCTACGTTTTAAAGGAAGAGATATACCAAGAATATATAATGAACTAAAATGTACTTGATTTATTAGAGAGGTCAATTATTGAAAATGAAAACAAATACTAAGCAACTTTTTACAATGTTGGAAGATATATGAATGAGATATTTAAACAAATATTATTGCAATTACCACCGCCTATTGTATATCTTCAGATACCTGAGATGTATTAATGCCTGATAAACCCTAAAACCAAGACCACATCCAAATTCGATCCCTAACGACAGGTCGATAAGGATGAACAATGGCAGAGTGGCCAAAGCGATTGGTTTCACCAGAGCCAATAACCAAATTTGATATCGATGGGCTGATAGGACCAGTGTAATGGGATATTGATTTATTGTCCAACCACCCCATAAACCCAGCTAGACTGTTCGCCAATATATTGTACTAGGGGAGCAGAGAATCTATGGGGAAAACTCAATCGGAAAAGTGTAATGTTACTTTGGGCGGGTGAGTTCTATTAAAGTTTTATCCCACCTAAAAAAGTGTGAAAAACTAATAAATATTATTAAATCCCGTAATTCTTTCACACCACATTGATAATAAATAAATTTTTAAAGTATAATTGTTCGAGGAAACATAGCTGTATCCAGTTTTGAGACAAAGTAACGTTAAAATTAAAAAAAAATAAGATTTTGAATAGAGAGATAAAAATACTCGTACATATCTACATGGAGAAGGCATCAATAACAGATCTCCATACTTTTCTATGCAAGAACAGAACCCTACACAACTTTCTCTTTCTCCATATTCATACATTTCACTGTACGCATTCTTATATATTTGATATTGCTCACTTTGCTTCATTTCAAAATCTGGTCTACTTGATCCACCTACGTTTTCCATAGTCTATGTCTTCCACACACAACGTTTAAGTCTGATTTTTGTATTCGCTTAGTTACTACTTTATCCCTGATTCTGTCCACATGTCCAAACCATCTTAACGTTCCCTCCTTCATCTTTCTTAAAACGCTGGATTTAACCATGCATAAATTGTTTGCTTTCATTACGTTTTATGTGATATGTGTTTCAGTCCAAGTTTCACTTCTACACGTCAAGATTGGCATTGATATACAATACCTAATATATAATCATTTTTGTTAATTCTATATAAAGAGATACACTTTGTTTAAAGATATATATTTTACATAGACAGATATACTAGCTAATTACATTTACAAGCTGAAAATTAGTGCGGATAAAATATTATGGAGATTTTTTCCCTAAACCTTGTCCACGAGGATCATAAAGTTATAAAATATAGGTATGCAAATATCTTAAAAAAAACGGTGATGGTCAGCCGTCACATTAAATGAAAATAGATTTTTAAAATAAGTGTATAAGGCACAAAGTTAATGAGGTGCTAAAACACATATATTTGAACTAAACAGTATCAAAGTCTACTAGTTCACAACAGTATTTTAATACCACTTTTGATGTATGAGAGTGAAAAATGGGCATGGAAAATTTTTAAAAGAGCTAAAAATATAGTAGAAACATGTGCACTAAGAAAAAGACAATGTATGACAAGCTACGGAAAGAAGTAAATAAGAATGAGTGCAAAATTAAACGAAGAGTAAGTAAGATGAAGAAGAACACTTTGAGATTTGGCATGTAGAACAAATTAATAAAGTGAGACTAAAAAATGCTATAGAGTGCAATTGTTAGTAGTAGAAGGCGTGGTCGAGGAAGAGTAAAGGAATTATAATTGTATCAAGTGAATGAAATTTTGAAAAAAAGGAAACGTTAAGTCAGAGAAATCGTAAAAGTTGTATGAAAAGTTGCATGGATGTTGAATAGGTGAAGAATGTGTATCGAGATAGGAGAGTCTGGCACACTGTCCTTTCTGTTTACTCTTACAGAGCTTGATTTTATGCATGTACGAGTATGTATTTAAAATACTTGTATATTATGTAATATTCTGAAGTACGTGTATATGATTAATATATGCAAAGAAAAATATGATAAAGCCTTAAAATATATACATAATAATAATATTACATGCATAATTAAGCTATAAATATAAACAACAAAGTCAAATTGAGTCAAAGTTCAATGCTAACGATTGATTGCCTTGAAAATCAAAATTCAAACTATTTAATGCACACAATTGCATATTAAAATGGTACAACATTTTCGCTAATATGTGGGCAAATACAAGGTTATGTCAATACCAGCCATATTCAAAATTAAGATATTCAAAAAAAATATTACTCTCTTATTTTATCCTCAAAACTATAATTCATTTTATTTTATTATATATATCATGTATTTTATCTATAAATTATTCAAGAACACACGTTGAATGATTTATATCTCAACAATTAATTTTACAACAATCTGGGAATAACTATTCGTTCACGGTTGGTTTTATTATATACACGTAGTAAACCAATTCATGTACGTAATTTGATGGTTCAAAAGTACGTGATCTTATGGAATAAATAATTATGGAAAAATTATGTCGTTTTAGTTTACGTTTAAAACAAAATCCGACAGTACATTGGTCATGTACGATGCAATTTCTACTTCACGAAACTAGAATCTATCCATTGGAGTGCTCTTATTCATGTTACTAGAATCTATCCATTAGAGTGCTTTTATTCATGTTACTGAACAATTTTTGACTTCGCCACAAATAACTTAACAATATATTAAGATATGTTTCGTTCAAGATTGGTAAAAAAGTAAATATTAATTCTCATGATTGGATAATTAAATTTAAAAAAAATTAATTTATTAATGAACTTGTGCCCCTTTAGAACAAAATATATAACATGTTGACGTTCATTATTCTGGAGAAATCTTATAGATTGGATGACTATTAGTCTAAATAACCTACCACATCACGAATATAAATCTTTGAAATTCGTAATGATTAAAATGTAAGAAAACCTGGATTAAACATTCATTCTTTTCATTTGTAACCATATCTAGGAACATGAGGGTAGATCGGTCTACTGCTTGGCACTTCACATCGTTCGAAGTCGTATCTAAAGTAGTTCTATAGCAATCTTTAGTTAATGTTATACTTGTAGTTTATTTTAAGATCATTGGGGGTTGATCAAACAAGCTATAACGAAGAACATTCCTCGTACTATACAAATCCATGTCATCCGATCATTATAAAAAAATACATATTTCTTCGTGGAAAACAAAAATGTAGAAAATGTCCTATTATTATTTAGCAAGGACCTAACACGTAATTAATTCGATTCAAATCACGACTGCCGCCTACGAGAGACACGGTTTCCGTTCTACTAGCTATGCAAAATCGGGAGCAATATCCCTAGATGTCGTTTTTCACTAGACCTGAACGGAATGTACGAGGATCGAGGGCTGAATTGTGGTGTAAGTATATTTTAAGATGTGTAAGTGAGAATACCTCGCGGCAGTGTTTGATAACATATTATTGTACTTAGTGTTTTAATATGGTAAAATGTTTTCTTTGTCGATACATCGACTGAATGCGTGTTACGAAGTTGTTGGTAATGTAGAAAATGGAATGAAATTAAAATGATTTTTTGCTATAATTTAATTATTTTTATACATATAAAGGATAAACCCATTGGCATATAAAGCTTGAAGATAAATACACTAATATACTAGAATAAGAAATAATTGTTAAAAAATAGGAAATACATTTTTTTAGCCAAACAGATCATTTCTGTTAATGATAAAGCTAAGTATACTTTCTTTGAAAAACATTTACTGACATATTGACGAAGTCAATATCGATACCTTATTCAAAAGGAACACAAAATCAAACGCAGTTAGCTCTACTTGTTGCCAGTCTTAACACATCAATATTACCTGAGAATTGTTATGACATATATATTCGATAAAAAAAATTAAAACAAAATGACGTATATCACATTCAGTGACAGATAAAATATGAAAGTTAATTCGTTTTCAATAAATTGAAAAGTTTCTAACAAAAACACAAAAAATCCTAGTCAATATCCATTTCACGTGAATGTTATTATTTATTTTGACCACTAAAGATCATTTCTATATTAAAAATCATAAGGTGCCAAAAACATTTTAAATCACAATTTAAAAATATTTAAAAATTGCGAAAAATTAATAAAACTTTATTTGTTAAGTACTCTCAACAGAAATACAACCGCTAAAACAATATATCCTTCTGAAACTATTATTTTAATAATTACCTGAAATAAGGCGACCACATGACATAAATATATCTACAAGATTACAAGTATTACACATGATGCACAACCTGTGTTTGTGGTACTCGTAAGTATTTTGTATACGTGTAAAAATAACAGTCCTGTGTGAAATCTGATACGACGCATATAATATGGCGTGTATGGCTTGTTTTCTGAATAATGATGCGTCAATTGTGCTCTCTAAAGGGTAAAATATACTTCCAGTTTATAACAATGAACAGTAACAGTACTTCCAAAAATGGAACGAAAATACCTTAAAATATTTTTTATTTTACAATATTTTCGCCAACAAAGGGTGGTACATGTTCAAGTTAAAAAAAATAAGTTGATATACTTTTAAAGGAATACCAAATTCCTCACAACAAAAGAGTTATTTTTTGTTGAATCAATAATTTGCTATGTTGAAAATTAAATTTAAAGTAGAAAAGGTACGGTGGATAAAATAAAAGCTCAATGATTCAAAAATAAAATTATAGGACTCAAAAATAAAAAGCAACGAAAAAGTTTCTATACCCTAGATTTTCACCAAGCAGTTTAGTACATTTTATAAAGTGCATAATTATATCTCAGTAGTTTTAAAAATAAAACGTATTAAGAGGCTACGAAGGGAGTTTTAAAATCATGTAATTTATTGATACGATGATCATAAAATTAAAATTTTATTTCAAATATTGGATTGACATAAACCAATTTTGATAATAATATTTTCTCCAAGTTATGAGTCTCAGCGTGTTGGGTTTTGCTCCTCTGGCAAAAGTTCTCTCTCACTAATGAGCTGTGGAGCTTGCTACACGCCGTACGACATTTCATGAGAGATGTCGATTCACCACTTTGTTTTTCTGTTTGCATGTTACCTATACAACACACGTTTATTTCGCCAGCTACCGGATTGCACAGCATCCCGTGTGTGTATGTACAGAATTGTCATCTGCCAAACAGTATCGGCTGTTAGTATCTCCCAGCGATTACACCCTCCATGAGACCTCTTTACACGCCTGTGCTTCTGGGATAAGCAGGCGGGGAAAAAGGAAAAGGATTTATTTATTTACTTAAAAATATAAAATAAACAATTTTCGAGGACTGATCTAACTGTGCAAATAATTGTAACTTGATAAATGATATTTTTTTTAAATAAAAACACACTGCAGTTTTTAATTAAAAAGGAGACTGCAGTTTTCATGAAATGCGATATGAGTAACGTAAAAGAAAACGAGGCAAAAAGGGAAAACATTCCAAATTAAAAACCTTGTATAAAATTAGAATGTATCAATTTACGAAACTTCTAATTTTGAGCTTTATTTCAACAAAATAAATTCTATAAAGAACTATAAAGGAATCCAACTGACAATTACAAAATATAAGATTATAAATTTCAATCCACGAGATCAATAAAATGTACCACAAAGAATATAATTTTCTTTTGTATATAATAGATACCTAAATTTTCCCTGTTTTTAAATTACAAAAATCCTACTCCATAAATATTTTTTTTTCTCTTTATTTTCACTTAAGTATATTTAAAAATTTTATTAAAAACAAAAAACTTGATCTATTTTTTTCTTTAACCTCTAAGCGAGTGAGATTTTGTACATAAAATAAAAAATTTATTTTGTAAGTAATATAAAAAACGTAATTGTGGCTGCCATATACAAAATAATTGAATAGATAAAAACATTTGAGCCTTGTCTGTTTTATAGATAAATTCATGTATTCGGGAAAAAAATATCGGACGTATCGTGTATGTCCATACTATCTTAAGGTAAAAATACGCTAGCCGTGCACCGTACGGCCATACTCCTTTAGAGGTTAATATTGTAGATTTAAAAAAAAATGTTTTTCATAAATATTTTCAATCTAACAATAATTTTAAGATATGTTTGTCTTAATTATATTCCGGTCTTGTCTGCAGCCTTGTTTTACGTTCTGATTTTCTGATATAGGAACTAGGTATGTGACAATACTGAATTCCGGGATCTGTCGAGCTTTCCTTTGGTTCTGTGAAACCGGTTTCCGACCACGCATTCATTTTTAGTATATTTCTAAGAAAATCTTTTATCAATCCTGTTAAAACGAAAGTATAAAAAAAAGCCTTAAAGAAATATATTTTTAAATTCAGGTATTAATATTTTCCTTGATAAATTAATCTGGGAAATTAAATACACATTTTTGTGATTCAATCAATTAACCAAATATTAATCTGTTTGCTAATTTGAATGTTCTATTAAATACAAATATAGCTCTAAGTTCAGGCCATTTTTTTATATCGTCTTTTTTAAACTTGTTTATATTACTACTATTTATTATCTCTTTCAATGGCTCGCATCAAGAACCAGTCAACATGTATCAAAACAAAATTTAAACTACCCTTTGATTTTTTTAATTACACAAAAAGTATCAAACCTGAAAAATATTTTCTTCTAATTATTCCTGATTTTTTCAAAAACTTATCAATTTAAAGTAAAGCTAAATCAACTCTTTAAGTTTTCATACATACGTGTAAACAGATAAATTTTAATGTCCATAATGTATTATTTAAAATTTACATTTTAATGGAAAGGTGAACCGTAGAATATATAACCATAAAAATGTTAAAAATCTTCCATAACTTTTTTGTATTTAGAGAATCGCTTCACAAGGTAAGGCCTGTGACAAAGTGGCCCTATTTTTTAATCAGAAATTTTATTTTTGCTCTTAACACTAAACACTCAATTGAAATTTACTTTCTTACACTTACATACCATATTAAGAGTATTAAGTTATCGCAGACATAAATTTCCAACTGCATCATAATCTCAACAACTATTTCAACATTATGTACAACAGCACATCACACACTACATTCACATCAGTCATTCACTCACATACCTATATGGAGACCTTCAAAAGCTCTTCACTCATCCCTTTCCATCTGTATATCAATGCCTAGATTTTTCTTCCTTCGTAACTACAATACATAAGTACTTGGTCATTGTTTATTATTAAATTAGAACAATGTACGTTATATTGTGCTGTAATAGATCGTACAAATTCGATTATAATCATCAATTTTGTTTTCTTAATTGGCTTATTAATGGCGTCCATATATTGTTGGATCAACCAATAAATCGATTTGGTGACATAATGATCTAAGAGTTTCAAGTGATTTATTAGTATAAGGCCATTGTGTTGCTTTCGACAAAGAGTTATTTGGCAATTAGGGACACTTATTAGATGAACTAGCATTTTTATTGCCTGAATCTCATTTATGGCTCTAATGAAACAATGGTGTTGTATTCATTTTATTTATCAACAATTATGCTACACACATACCGTTTAACATGCATGTTTTAAATTAAATAGGCAAAGAAAAATCCTTCGAATATATATCTATCAACAATCAAATTCAAATTGATTAGGTAAGTGGAAATAATTTTTTCGATTTTTTTAATATTTTTGTTACGTAAATCACAATATACGTTATGTTTAATTTCATAAAACAAATAAGCCATTCCATTTATGCCATTATTATTTTCCTTTTCTTTTTTACTGTAAATTTACAGATTGTATCTCAATGCCTTCTATAAAACTCCCTTAACATTTCAGCTATAATTTTACATATTTTTATAAATATGATTTTAAGTTTAAAGTAGAGTATAGTAAGTATATAAAATTCAACTTACTTAAGAGTCCGCGATCTGAAAAAAATAATTGTATAAATAGGCATTCTCGTTATTTTAATAATTGGCTTGCAATTATGGATGTGGATTATTTAAAAAAAATGCTAACCCCGTTTGATTGTCTAAGTCAAAAACAAAATTTAAAAAAAATTTAAGCGGGGTTGATAAGCGCATAGTTATTCAAATTGAACTTCAAATAAGCTCCACATAAATTATAATCAAAGGTTATAGTTTAAATAAACACAATGGTTTTTTGTGAATCTTCTAGATGTTAGCCCAACATTTTAAAACCTTCCAACACGTTAAATATTTAAACGCACCAATTTGTGACATATACCTGATATTATTACTTGTGTATCTATATGATGTTACATTGTATCGTAGTGTATAACACTTTCGTTGTATACATTACAATATAGTGGAATTCTTGCTATGTGACCATCTTATCCAACCAGCCGTGTGTTAAGAAGACCTTAAGTGAAAAAATACTGGAATCCTTTTTTTTATTTGAGTTCCAACGGGAATCGAAGACACCATCATCGGGTTGAAAGACAAGAATTTTACCAACTAGGTGATGGTGTTTACTTATTTAGAAAAAACTGATATAATAAATAATACTACTTTATTCTTGAGAAATCATCATGTCACATTAAAAAACACCAAGATTAGACAGAACTGTTTTAAAATTTTAAGATTATATGCAAGTAATCGAAAGATCATAGTATTAATTTACAAAAAAACAATCCCTTAAACCCAAAAAGGTTTGTCTCCCCTATTCCAAGGCATTGACTCCTTTGGTGACTATGATCTCGGTTTGCCATCTTTTATTTAAATAAACTGTAGGTCTGCCGCATAATATGTTAGATATAGCTTTATAATGAACGCGCCGAGAAATTTTATTGATATGAGTAATAAACGTCAGTGTAAACTTTATCGTATACACTTTACCTTTGAGGTGAACCCGTGGATAGTTTTAATTTATTGTGTAAGCTGTCCACGCGACTCGCTGCGTGTGTTATCCAGAATAATATTTTTATTATTTTTATGATTCACTTTACATTTAAGATTTAAAACCTATTTCATTTAAAGCCTATTTCTATTTGCATGTGCGGAGAAAAAATTCTATTTAACACCTTTGAGTTTTGTTCTGACTGGAAAATTTGATCAGGTTTTGAATATTTATTGTTGCTTAATTTATAAAAAATATGATTTATAATGAAAGTAGATATTTTATTTACGGTCGATTTCGACTATTGTGAATTTTTATCAAATATAATTAAAATTTGAAATGTGAGTGAATACAGAAATTAAACATATTACAATAAAGATATAAATATAGCTTTATTGCAACATGTTTTAATATAACCCTTACATGATTCATATAATATGTAATAAAAAGGAAAAAAAATACAAAAATACACAGGGGAAAATAAATTGTTATATTTAATACACAATACGTAAGAAATATTTCCAAAAATCTTACTTCACTGAACAGTTTGTTAGTTTACAAAAACATTCCATTCCATTTTTTTTTTAATATTTTATTCAATTTTTATTTTTTATTTTACCTTAACTTTATCAGTGTACGCTAGTGTTGCAAAACAATACCCGTTTGTGAATAAATCAGATTTTAACGATCACATTTTAAAAATTTGTACGAAATAGAGGTTATGGTATATTATTCAAGAATGAAAATAATTATCGATCTAAGATTCGGTCAGCATTGAGATCATAAGGCGTGATACGAATAAATTATTTAATGACGAGTTGTAGTACTCGTAGAGGCGCACATATTGATACATTATTTTTTCTACATGTTTTGATTTTTTTTTCACTATGAGAATGCAGTTTTTCAAATCTTTACTTTCTAGAGTTCCCTGCGTCTTAGTCTTGACTAATTTCTAGCGCCCGAAGAACTCCTCGCACTCTATAAACCCATCTGTCTCTTATCAACTTATTTTATAGTTACATCTAATATTGCCGATGTATAAAAAAAACCATGGCAAATGGGATTATTTGGGTATAATGTTGATTATGATACTTGTATTATAAGTAAGCGCTCGTGCCGTTTTACATTTTCCAATAATGCGCCGTTTGTTAAGCGAGTCATAAGGAATTTATTGTCATCCATTTATACGATTGGATGCGCAGAGCATCTCTCCTTGATATATATTGTGTAGGGCCTGCTTCTTCCACCTTCGTCTATTCTTTTCATCTCGACGCAATATTTCTGAAAATCCATACGGCCTTAAGAATCCCATAAAGCAGTCGCTCTCCCCACTGTTGGAATAGAAGTGAGATTTATGGGGCGCACCCGTTATTTCGCCTGAGGCGCCCAGCTCCGTAGCACAGCCCTGTCTTCGAGGGGGTGGATCCAGAGACGAATTTAAACTTTCTTGCTTTAAATGAACATTAAGAAGAATAAATACATTTTCCTGGAAGTCTCAGAAATGGAAATTCTGTGGGAAAATTCATAGTAAATGTTTTTAAGACATTGGTTTTTATAGGCTCAATTTTTTAATCAAACATCATTGGTATGTTACAATTACGGTTCCTCAATTGGTTTTTTCCCTATTCGAATTCAACCGATATTATTTTTGTGGTGCTGCAGTCGATATTCATAACTTGTGTAAAATAATATATATTAAACAAAAATCAAGATTGAAAGTTTTTTAAATTAAAAACCTATAAAATAAAGAAAATATTCGCGATTTATTTGACCTTACAAAAAATGGAAATATTTTGATACAATATTTTCAAACGTACAATTAAAATTGAGAATGAGAACGCTAATTCCACTCCGCCTCTGCTTTAAGGGGTGTCAAACCGGATGCCGTAAGTCGGTCACGTGTCCCGGGAAAGGCTTCTCAGTGATTTATTGCCCCCCTTCAAGGGTCTCATACGAATACAATTCCGATATAGCCCTGAAATTATTCCGATAGAAACCTTAGGATCCCTGAAATTATTCGATGGCAGCCCTGAAATTATCGCTTCAGGACTAGGTAATGAATGCCAAAATCGTGAAAATGTCGCTTTATAGCATTTAATGCGCTGACTTACGACTACTGGAATTTAGTAGACAATCCTATTTTGGGTTATAAAATACCCAAGACATCCTTTGAGGACTAAATCGTCCTTCTTTCATGAAAGAAAGTCTTAATTCAAACGTTAATATACTTATGTTCATGGCAACGCACTTTTATTCATTGCCACATATATTATATAAGAGTATAATCCTTTTTTTTCCCTTCTTTAAGATTGTTCCTGATATTTTCACGACTTCACTAATGTGAAGGTATCTTCAGGAAAAGCCATTTGTTATTTATGGTGTTTCTATATTTCTACTATATGTAGTATACCTGAATATTACTAAACATAATTATTTTTAAGTAACTTGCATAAATCACCAAACGAATAAAAATTGTTATGTGTTTACACCTTATTTATTTTTTATAATAAATTTATAGAAAAAAACAACAAAAGAAACGAAATCTGTAATTAAAAACATTTTTTTTATTTACTTAATTGATTCCATCAAATTATTTTTCTTTTTATTCAGTAACAGTGACACTTCTTTATTGTAAATACACGTATAACGTTTTCACAAGACAATAAAAGCAGTTTAATAAATATCCATTTGTTAAATTTTAAAGATATAATCAATCTTAAACACAATATTGATTTTTATTTGTTTGTTTTTTGAAACTAAAAATTAATTTGAAACATATCAAATAATCAATGTTCTGTTACTGTTTTCATGCCATAATTATTAAATTGACTTAATGCATGCCATAAGCAGCCGCATTCAAGAAACTTTTAATTCGTACTTACCGAATGGGTGTGTCCACAAAGCACCTCCCACATTTCATTTACTATGAAGTAAATAGTTTATATACGCCATACACGAGTATATGCACTAATTCTAACCCTTCACTGTTTTATAGAATAAGGTTATATTTTTATTAAAAATAAATATACATGTTCATATATTTTATATTATTAACCTTAAATAATGTTTCATGAAAAATCACTGAAGATATTACTAGAATCGAATTATCAACATATTTTTATACGTTCTAAATTTTTTGAACATCAAGTAACTTTTAATTTTTCTAAGAATGAACAACGCAGCCTAGCTTATTCCAATGAAAATATTTTTAAAATGTTACTTTTTAGAACTTTCCTTACCTTTTGTTTATATTATATTTTTTATTGTGTTCTAGCATATATGTATTTTAAATTCATTCATTTTAATTGTGCTCAAAATGTGTATACTAATCGGTTGATATATTTTTTGAAAACACGTAGTTCATTAAAATTTATTAACATAGTTATACAGAACAAAAAGTTTTATTTTTTATTTTACCCGAATTACCTAATTAAAATATTTTATTAACGTCAACTAAACGAAGCAGAAGGGTTATCTAAGTCAATCGTGGATAACGTTGACTGACACGTGAGATACGGCAGTAAAACCCTTAACCGGGAGGTCGAGCTATGCATTTTGTGCAATTTGCCGTTATTTATGACATAAGAAAACAACTTGTTAACAGCAGACATAATAAACGGATTGCCTACTGGAACAACATGATAGTTTCGCTTCTTATGGAAACTTACAAAATGTTTAAGGATTTTTTTTATTTATGTAGAAAAGCTATCACGTACTTTTAAAATAGCAACTTAAAGTTTTGTGGCCTCGACACACAAATTGCATTTCTTTTCACTGTTTATATATACTCGTATACATATTCTTGTCTTTGTAGTAGTACTATACATCTCGTCATACATGTTCTTCTGTTTCTAGTCCTCTATATATTTCCCTTATTTATTTTTTCCTATTTATTTTCATTCCTTTTTGCCTTCGTTTACCTTTTGCCCGTTCTCCATTCCTTTCAGAGAGATAATTATTGTTTTCTTTCTTTCGCAACATATCATCTTTATGTGACCAAAATGTTGACTACATACCTATAATAAATTCAGTGATTACGCACAGTAAAATGTCAATTTACGTGCAATATAATTGCATGATATTTTTAGTGTTTCTGTATTTTAAACATTTGCCAAAAATAAGACAGTACGTAATTTGGTCCTTGAATATATTTTAAAATTGTTAAAATTAGATTTATAGTTTGAGTAAACGCACTAAATTAAGTCTTCTGTAATTTGTAAATGAATTTTCCTATTAAATAATATATCCAGAAAAGTTTGAAGGGTACAACCAAAATGAACGACCAAATTTCCAGTAACTAACAAAAAAAAGGAGTTGTTTCCTCCGACTGAGGCACGCTACGTTTGATGAAGCGATAAAAAACCCCCCGGCCAAACCACATCAAAGGAAAAAATACTTGTATTTGAGTACATAAATTTTATTTTCCGATAACTTCTCTCGTGATTTATTTGATAAAATCATTATAATAACACGATATTTTCTCCACATGAAAACTAGTATTTTTAACTGAGTCATAATTTTTGTGTATTTAACGTATGCACATGAAAATCGTCACAAATATACTTGCTTTTAAGGTATTATTATGTGTTACTATACTGATTAGTTAAGTCTTAATACCATAACATTATCTCTATACCTTTTGATACTAATAATAAAAAAGGGCAATTAATGTACCTATAAGACAGCCTTCTCTCTTCAACAGGATCCTAAATCTAGATTCAAATCCTCTATTTTTCACAGATTATAAATATTGTACCACAATAATAATAACAATAAAATAAGTTTTTAATGTCTTTTGGAGTGTTGTTCCACATAGTTTAGCTTGTGATACCAACCCATAGACTTATGATGCAAACCACGTGGTACGTCATTCCGAAAGATGTAATAACATAACGTCATTCAGAAAGACATAATAATGTTACAACTTATAGGATGAACTGCGAAAGCCTAAAATATAATAAAATAACTTTAGTGTAGAGTGTAATGATAGGATGGTGATCCTTTGTAGATTGGGTAAAGATAACAGATCTTTACGGGACTGGAATCATCTAAATACTCATTTATTCATCTTAAATACTGCATTTTCTTTCAATCCGCATTATTTCCTGACATTCTCATACCTTATTTTGTCACATATTGTAACTCCGCACGTTCCTCACACTGCTATAATTTCTACCGTATTTATCTTGCATTCATAATTTGTTATTTGGTCTAAATTTGAATATTTTACTTATGATGGAACCAATATTCCATTCTGAGTAGCTTGCATATAAACACGATAGTCTAAGAAACTGTCTTTAGAAAATTTTTGTTTTTGTCATACCGATATAAAAACTGTAGAGAAAATTAATGTGTTTTTTTTGTACAAATAGTTTGCCTAAGGAAAATACTCTTATGATATATGTGTATTTATTACAGATATATTTTCAAATAACTACTAAAAAGAGTACATTTTAAATGTTGGAATAATGCGGTTGTACCGATTTGTTTTCTTAATATTTCGACAATTATTATTATTAAAAAAAATCTATCTAATTTTCTTTAGAATGCGATATTTTTTAGGAGCAATATTTTATTTAATGATCTAAAGTGGTCTGTTTCTAGATAGGTCTAGTAAATCTTCTACTCGTTATTCTTTTTTACGTACATCAAAAACTGATTAATTAATGTTACTCCCGCGTGTCTTACCTCCTACACAATCATGATGACTCCTCAATAAAGACATGACCGCAAGAGCAATTAAATCTAGTGATTACAACCTGTCTGATTAAATAGTGGGTTCCCTCATTATCTCTTGTCGCTTTATTCTGTAAGCAGCATTCAATCCCAAGGTATCTAAGTAAAGAAATTTTCTTTTTTACTTATTTACAGTTATTCCAACTTCGTGAATATTACTAATGAAGTCTTCAATCTGAAAGACACATTTAAAATTCTTATATAAATTACTTAAAAACATTAACAAGGCTAAAAGAGATTAACACTTATTATTTTGCCTGCAAGTTTTTTTAATTTAAAAAAATATATTTATGTCAAAATCATTTATTATTAGGGCATTGAGAACATAAAATAAGCCTCAAAGCTTGGTGTAAATTTTAAGGACAGCTCATCTTAGAGTAGCTCTTGTGAATATTTGTCTCTTATGGTACAGACTATCAAAAAAGAGTACTCAATAAAATAGATGTACTGTTCTCTTTGCTCCGCAACCCCATGGTTAACAGAACATCACCTCTGGTTAATCATCCAATACCCTTAAAATACACGACTATAATATCTACGAGTATATATTGTATCGAAACTGATCCGGTTATAGTTTAATAGAACGCCAAGGGCCAGGCTGTAGACCGACCTGGATAAAGGAACTGTACAGCATCCTTGTATTGCTGGTGAAACGTATAGGGTGATAGTGAATGAGTTAATTTAATTTATTAATATTTTTAAAAACGATTAGCAAATTGATGTCAAATTCAAAGGCAGATTTCAACTCTGATCTAAATCAATTAAGAGCCGGTGACATCAGGGTAACGTTTTGGCGATGCGTTTTACGGGTATGGAGAAATGCAAAATGTTGATATTTAAATAGTTAAGTCAAACTCAAGAAAACATATTCAAAACGATTTAACTAAAACGATCGATAAAACCACGCACTTGAATGGTAAAATTTGAAGTAAGTCTGATAATAAAGTTAAATGACTCAATTTAGTCTGGAGTTGAAAGATGAAAGATTTTTGCAAATAAATAATAGTCGGTTTAAATCCTGAACAAGAGCATGTTTGAAAAGAGTCTGCTCTCTATACGGTAATACAAAAAAATAATGCAAATAATTGGGCTAAATTTCTAAAAAAAGAAGTGTAAGAAAAAAATAGTGATGGTCTATCATCTAGACTTTGGGGAATTGAGTATCATCGTTAGGATAAAAGGACGAAATTACATAATTGTAAGCATCACAACTCGAATAAATTTTATGATAAAGTAATTCTTGGTTTGAATATATTCAAGTCCCGATTTTCTTCGGAGAATTGTTCACCTGATCAGTGTTCAGTGCATCAAGAGTGTGCATTAACGAGGCATATTATTTATGGCACCGCGGCCGCTCCAGCACAATGAGGAACATTCACGCTTACGTGTGTACTCACAGTACTTGTGAAAACGTTTATTTATCCACTCAGGCATATCCAATGTGCTCCGCTTTCTTAAGTACATTCAACAAAGTTGCAATCAAATTATTAATGTAGGTATTAATCATATATAATTATTCAGTACTTTTTATTTCCTCCAGTGGTTTCTCTATCAGAGTCGTATGTATGTTTAGGTCTCTCATCCATGAAGTAGCCCAGCAAATTTCTTCCAGATGTTCTAGGAGTTAATATATTGGATGTTTTTTCACCATATGACTTATAGAGTGAACCATTGTACATGAGCACAATGGAGAATCGATGAAATCCCACCTATGTAATGCGTGTGCACTGCAACCGTGGCCACACTTAAAATTATTCAGAGTACACCATAAGTTTAGTGGCAGATCAAATCCATAATTATTCAATGCACTTGGATCATTAGGTAAGTTCAATATTTCAACTGGTGTGTAATGCAAATTGATGATATTCAAATGTAGATACATGCTCGTATATACCATCATCTCCCACTTCCTTTTTTTGAGATAGGCAGATATGACAGAGCAACAAACTTTATTCCGCATTCTCATACGGTTTTTTGTTCCTTTTACTTCTTACATTTACCGAATATATTGCCACATGCCAATAAGCCTACCAGGTTGTACTGTATACAACGAAATTGTAACACGACACACGCTACGTTTTCTTCTTTCAATATTCCATACACTTGGTCTGCAAATACCTTTATCGGGCATCCTCTATAACGACTCTCAATCATGTTAGCACTACTGAATAGTTTACTCAGTCTTTTATCATCCATCAATTTGAAATCACATTCATAAGGCACTGTTGAGAAATATAGTGTACAAGTACATATACGAAAAATACAAAAGATGAAAACATCTACTATAGTTGTATATGCGAGTTCTCAGATACAGTGATAATTTCATGTATACCTTTACAAGGACTAAAGATTGGTTATATTTTATAAATGTTCAATTTAAATTCAAAATGTTGTGATGTAATTTTTCAAATTAAATTAGATCAGCTTAAACTTTTCTATGACATTGGTTTCATTTAGATATTATTTGAAATACGTAGAAAACAGGAATATAAATATTTCAGTTGGTCCTATCCTTCTACCATGGGGACATTAAGGATATTACATAACAATAACATGAAAGTAAATTGACAAATTTGAATTTTTACCCATTTAAAAAAGTTAGGTTATATTTTCGAAAAGAGGGATGAGAGAGGCACGGGGCATACATTACTTGAAAATAAAATTGCTCAATTTGTTGAGCACGAAATACCTTTTCATCACGAAATAACTATTCAAAATCGTTGAAACGTCGAAAATAAGCAAGCTAATATTTGGTTTATTTTGAAGGAAATTCTTGTATCGATGAAAAATAAAATATACTTTGATTATATAAGTTGAAAACATATCAATAAAATAAAAATTTATGACGTTTGACATCTTGTGATATTCTGTGAAAATTTGAAACTCGTGTCGGCAACAGGAAAAAATGCCAAATTCGTGTGTTGACATTGAAAGACTTTCAACATTAATGTAGTTTTTGGCAAAACTAAATATGTTTTAAAAGTACGGACTACAAAATGAATTGTGTAAAATCATTAACCTACTTCCAGTTATATAAATAAACGGTTACATAAAATGTTCTTATGACAAATTAAATCAAACATATTGTTGAATAATGATCATTTTTCTTAATTTTGTATTTTTTTCATTTTGTGTTATTTTTATTGAAATTGTATTTACAATACATTACTTTTTTCCAAACCAATAGAAAATGGTCACTTTATTTTTGTAAAAAAAATCTTTCTATATAGTTTTGTAAATAAATAATTTTGACTCAGAACGTGTAAGAATTGGACGGTATTTGATTTAAAGTGTATTTTTATTGTCATAATAGCTTGAAACATTTAAAAATACATTTAATAAATTGATTTTACTTTATTTAATTCAATAGTAAAAAAGAAATGCTAAGAAAAATATGGACAATACAGTCTTAATACTCGTATATTAAATATTACATATTGAAAATAATAAAAATTGGATGAGTTACTATCAAAGAGTGGAACTTTTTTTACTTTTCTGGTTAGTAACAACGTCAATTGTGCGCATTTTATATATTTATTCTTATGAAAATTTATGTGAGTTGGCACATAGATAATTATAAAACAACGAGAAAATGATTATTGTGAGTCTCGTTGAAAAATTCATCAGACGTAAATTTTTGGTTCTTTGTTTTGCTATCAATATCACAGAATATTTGTATGGGGCAACTTATTATTCCATCCAAAGCTTCTATCTATAATAAATGGCGCAAATATACGGGATAAAATAATTTATTGCGTAAAGCTTTTACTGGATCGTATAAAATAAAAGAAACAAGATAAATTGCTGTATTATTTAAATTTACTTTTTTTTTAAAGATGAAATATAACTCATATTTGAAAATATCGACGATAATTTAATTAAAATGAACACACTTTTTTTTTAAAGTTGCGATTGATAGTAATTTAATATTTTTGCTTAAAAAGTTTAGTTGATTCCAGAGTGTTAGAAAGGTAAACTATTTAATTTACGATTTTTTTCATTGAATTTATTTTACGGTGGTAAGTCATGTTTTGGTTGTTTAATGGAGATTTTTTTAGTAGTGGGTTTTATTATTTGTTCATCAAATTAATCTTGTATTATGAGAATACTATGTGAAAATCTCTTCCAGCCAACCAGCAATATGTTACAGTGTTTTTAGTAAAATAGGCATGAAGGTTGTTACGTTCATACTATTTTAAAATCTCTGAAATACTTTTTCGCATAATGAATTTATTATCAACAATTTTGTACGAAATATTTTTTGGTTGTAAAGAGTAGAGTGTACTGTGAGACAGTCTCTTCCAATCAACTAGAAATATGTTACAGTGTTTTTAGTAAAAACATGGAGGTTGTAACGTTCATACTATTTTAAAATCTCTGAAATACATTTTCTCATAATACATTTATAATTAATAAATTTGTATGAAATATTTTACAGTTTTTACAATGTTTTGCTTTTGATAGTAAATTGGAAAAACAATTTGTTTAGTCCTTCTTCTTTGTTAATGTTTTACTTATTTATTATTAACAAATATACAAACATGTTCCTTCTTCATGATACCTTGTATAAATCAATTTTAACTTTATCGAAAGCATTTGAAGTATACATTTTTTCACAAATATCTAGTAAAACCGTAACACAGATCCACCCTATTTCAGCGCTACATTCAACATAAAACATAAGAAATAAAGCTTTTAACCCGAGGCCCAGTGATAAATTAGGCGGGTGGGTTCGCGCATTCTGTGCGTGTATGCGCGACGCAGCCAGTTATATTATTCCTTTATCTTTTCAACTAAGTTGCCAACATTTTCTTTACAGAAACCTTTAAACAAACTTAAATAAAACTCTTCGGTCTTTTATCTTTTAGATGGATTCAACCTTAAAAACGTAGTAATTTGACATTATGTTCTTGTTACTCCTTATTTATTTTAAAACCTTGTATAGATGACGTTTTCACGCCTCATATAAATAGTGTAAAATTGAGAAATATGAAGAACTCCATGGTCAAGTTGGTAAGACGCATGTATTCGATGTTATTTGTTTGTTGCTGGATTGATTCCCGTTGATGTTAATTTTATTAAAAAGGGATTCAGTCTAGTTTTACGCCAAAGTGATGTAAAACTAATGTAATACAAAGATTATATTTTTATATTAACATACATTAATTTTAATATTTGCTTACACAAAGAACTTTTTAAAATGCATTATAGTCTAACATTTTAAAGCTGCAACTGCCAACGCATAAACAAATCGATAGTCACATATGAAATTAAGGTCTTAATACTTGAAGAACTAAAATCTGTAAGGATATTCACTTCTTGTCTCTATAATATAAATCACCTGCGATATAAAATTCCCACAGACCAGCAATTGGCAAGACACATAGAGCAGTTGATCAAAATAATGATCAAAAACGTGTGAAAAAGAAGTTTTTTGGAGCCAAATTGCTTGGTAGGTCCAAGCAAATACTGCCGGGCAATGCTATGTTGAATCTATAGAAGCCGAAGATTTATGGTAGAAAGACTATAGATAACGACTCAGATCATCAGAAGTTGAATGACACTGTTGTGAAAATGATCGGAAGGTTATGTACGTTATTTTATGCACTAAATCATAACATCAATAAGAGATTATAAAAATTGCGATTACAGTTTAATATCTATGAATCAATACACGTATTTATTTAAGGTAATCATCAATTATTGAAATTTTTATAAACATTTCCAAAAGGACAGGTTGTATTATTTTTCTATATATTTTTGTTGTGACAAATGGCTGCATTAAACCTCTTTTTTCTAAATCAAATATTTCTCAAACTATTATAAAATTGCCTATTTTATAAAATTTAGAGTAAGATTGATAAAAAAATACTAACTTTATCACACATTTCGGTATTTTAATAAATGTCTATCAATTTACAGAATAACCTTAATAACACATAATTAAATGTAATAAAACTCGTGGATTGTAAATAAAGTATATTATTGTTTTACATATGAATTGTATTATTTCTTCGAATACCAGAAAGGTGTTAAAGAGGCCTGAAGTGAAAACCAGGACGATCTTTTTTTAAAAAAAAATTGGATTCAGAGGGAATCAGATATCCAGCATCCGATTTGGATGACAGGTGTCATACCAGCTTGGATATTTATGATTATCAAATTAAAAAAGATTTGTATAAATAACAAATGTTCTAAAATCACACTTAATTCTAGGTAACGCGGAAGAGATGTCTACAATGATTAGGAAACTTTGCTTTTACGCACTTAAGTCTTTATTAGAGTGTTTGCAGTAGCAGAGGCCCTAGGAGCTATACGCCCGGTAGTCATCTATTAACGTTGGTTGTGCCGCTTAAGCCTCACACTAAATCAACCCACACAAAGCCTTGTTTTGCATCCGACGCCGACGCTAGGCATCGCGGAACGCCGCGACGCCTGAATGGTGATTCTAACTTCTTGTTAAAATTTGGGAGAAGGTTTTAACCATATTTTCAATAATGCCTCAACTCATCTAGTCCTGATGAAGTTAAGTTTAAATAATGTAGACTAAAGGAGCTATTGAAGATCTGTAAGTATTGCTAATTAAGTGAAAAACAAATCGATAAAGAACAACTATGGAAAAATAGCTTTATTTTATCTTAGATTTTTAGGTAGGATAATAGATAAGGATTGAAAAGTACTCTAAATAAAAAGCAAAGAATACACCAAAATTATATGTAGAATAAAATAAAATGAATTGAAAAAAGTTGCATACAAAAGTAAGTGAAATACTTTATTTTTTTACCAAAAGATACAATCACATTTTATAAATACAAAATGGTACAGACATATTAATACGCCGTGGCCCTTTGGGGTAGACAGAAATAACAGATCTCCAAACTTTTCAATTCAGGCACACAGATTTCATCTCCACCACATTCCTTTTTCTCTTTAAAATATTTTATTATAAATACTTCTCACTTGACCTTTTATAATGTGGTCCATTTGATATAGCCATATTTTCCTCGGTCTATCTCTTAAACGCACATTTTGCACTTCTAACTTGTAAACTCGCTTAGTTATTATTTTGCTATTCATTCTCTCCACATATCCAAATCATCTTAAATCTCATTTCTTCATCTTCCTTAAACGTTCCTTTTATCCATGCATGTATTTCTAATGTTTTCATTCCGCCCACTTTCATACATTGACACTCCTAATGTATATTACCAATATATTTTTTATATTTGCAAAATGTAATTAAAATGTTTTGGTATAAATTAAAATTAAATATTATGTCTCTCGAAAGTACAAAAGCGTGGTTATGCAATTTGTAGCCCATGTTATTCAGCAAAAAATCTAAATATAATGTGAGTAAAGAACTTTCTTAAATTTAGTTTTAAAATATACTTTTTTTCTAGTAGACAACTAATATTTTTTAAATATTTCTTAAGCATGTAAAAAATATTAGTTTTATTGTTAATAAATTAACCCCCAAGGATGAATAATAATAAAAAATATTTATGAATCGAATTCTTCACATAGAGTACAATTTTTAACATTTTTAAAATAGACATATAATTATATTCAGTTACTTTATATTTTTCCAGGATGCAATTAATTACACTGCTGGTTCCATTGTTTGTTAATTATCCAATTTCAGTAGATTTTCATCTATTTGACATTCTTCAAATTCCTCGTCCGACCGTTTAAAACTCAAACACCTAAAAATGTTGAAACGAACATTATGATAATAGACCATTTGACGTAATAAATGTAAAGTTTTTTTTAAATATTACCACAAAACTTCCATAAACCGGTGTTGAAGTATAATTCTATGACTATATAAAGATAATTCCGTTTGTTTTTTTCATTAAAAAAACACAATGGTCAATAAAAAGTAAATGAATTCAAATAACCGAAATATGAAATATTATTAACATTTATTATCACACGTTTTATATGTAAAAAATGATAATGTTTTAATTGAAGTAACCATCAAATTAGTAATTTTTTTTTAAATAACAATTTATTATTTTGTAGAAATATTATGATGAAATATATTTCATAATATTTTAGACCCTAATATTTTTAGAAGTTTTCATATCTTGTTTAAGTAAGAACCAATTCCAATCTTCCGCAATTTAGTTGGTAAGACTCCTGTCTTCCAGTCCAGGGGATCGATTATTATTGGTATCCATAATTTTTAAAAAGGGTTCCAGTCTGGTTTGATTAATATCTTTCTCATTCATTGGAAGAAATTTCCTCATGACAATTAACCACCAAGTTATATTGTGTACAACGAAATTGTTAAATAATATAACACAAATGGATAGTATAAATATATAACCCATGGCGTTTATGATAAATTATCTGTGATGAATTTATGATAAACACGTGTTTTAGATCCATGCAAGATGAAAACTTGTGATGAAAAGTGTTCATTATTAAAATAATCAAATAAAGTGTACATATTAGTAACCAATATCGATAGAATTAGTGGTCTTGTGTTTAATCTTTACGTAGTACATACTCCTAATTAAGTCTCACCACTTAACAAGTAAATTCATTTTCGACAGACAAATTAAATAATGATAAATAATCGGTAAAAAGCACATGCTTTTTTTATATCTGTGTTATCGGTAGCAATGGATAGTTTACTGGGGTTATGATAAAAGCTTAACAAAAAATCTGGATAAATAAAAATGGAATATGTCAACTAGAAATAACTTACTGTTTTCGTGTTATTTATCATAAACTATTTATATTAAATAAACATTACCATGCAAAATAAATAAATATGTTTAAGAGTAAAGAATATTTCCTAAAACAATTCAAATGTGCACATTTGTAATTCTAGTTCGCATTTTTCCAGGATCCGAACAGGACAAGCATGTGCATTGGCAATTCTTGCCAACATTCATCCATGTCTGGTTTAATTCCCATGCAAAATTCTCTCAGAACACAACATTCGTGTTTCCTCCTTCCAGCCGCAACTCCTGATCCTGGTCTCCATTCTAGACGTTCATTTAAATTTATAATTCACGATAGTTCCTGCGGTATTTAGCTATTCATGAATATGTCCATACCATCGTGCTTGTCATGTGGCTCCCTTGGTTCGAGCTAGCAAGTAATGCACCTCTTGTGAAACTCTGGCCTAGCCATTATAAAAACACCATATTTATTTTGAAAGCGAAATTAAAAGTACAATTTAGGGACTGAACAATACTAATAATAAATCGTCAGCTAAAATCGAAGGGCTCACTAAATACAATAGTATAATATAAGCTCAAAACTCAAGTAGCGATATTAATATGACATTAGTGGCATTTACAAAGTAAATTTTATCATAATAAGTATTATTAAGAAACAGAAAATAAAGCCCGAAGCATTTAAAACATTCACAATACTGATTATCTAAAATTAAGTAAAAATATACAACTTGACACATTTTGACAAAACACTGAATCAAATACATGTCACGAATAGCATTATGACACAAAAAATGGTTTACCTGGATTTTTACATAAGACTCGTTCTCAACTTTCTGGTGAGCTGGAAGAAGTTCCTACATGGAATTTTCCCCTTCAGTTTATACAGCTTACATTAGAGGTGTAACGTATTTGTATAAAGTAAAAGAACTCAAAATAAATTTTCTGATTTTGAAATATTTTTTGAAAACTTATTTCTCTAAAAGCCAAAGCAGATGTATAACGTCAAACAAATTAGCATTTATGTATATGTATTATAAACATGAATTAACTATGATATTTAATGTCATATTTGGTCATCAAAAGGTCTAGGCTCATCTTAGGTACTCTCCCGATCGTAACAATCCCGGAGGTTGTGTGATCGATTCCCGTTGACACCCAGATTTTTTTAATAAGGTTTTTAATACAATTCTTAATAGTGAAATGAGGGTTCGAAAATGCAAAAAAGCTAAGAGTGTGTCCGTTTTTCTTCTTCTCTTCATTTTGAAACTTTATGATTATTTTTTAGCATATTTTTCTGCTCTCAATCGAAATATCAAGTTCAAACTAATTCTCATACAGCCTCAGGAGTGGCCCGATACATTTCCATTTGTCCTCATAAAAATTAATATATTAAATATTCCACGATGTCATTAACACTGTGGACCATTCAGTGAAACCATACCTATGCAAGGTGTGTGCACTACAGCCGTAGCCACAAAGCTTGTGATACCAAGATCTTCGTGACAGGTTGAATTTTTGGCAAAGCACGTAAAGATGACTGGAAAGTAAGAGAATTGTGACCGAAAACTAATTGCACTGCTGCTTTTAGCGTTATGTTGACCTCATATTTTCCTTATTTCATCGTTATCTCTAGGATCAAAAAGGTCGTTGAGATTCAAACGAGGGTAAAAAACATACTCCCACGTTGATAGCGCGTCATGTAGACAGATCTGCTGATAATCCTTCATTAAGACATTTTCACGTAACATATTGTCGTCGTCATTGCTGAGCCTCGTAGTCAAGAATCTTCTCTCCATTCCAGCATCAATTCAATTGGAAAGCGAAGACATGCAATGGTGATTTTTTTTAAGTGAGTAAGTCGCTGCACACTAGCATAATCATCGGCCGCACCGTTGTACTGGACCCAGACCCAGAAGTCACGCAAGTGAATTTGATTTCAGATTACCGCCAAATATCCACATTCCTTCGTATTGAAGTAACTTGTATGAAACAATTTTATAGCTTTATCCCTATTCACAAAACACCTCTTTTGAAATAAAAATCTCTTGAAATAAATCAGACTTAATGCTTTGTTTTTTTTTTTAATTCGTGTTAAAGGGACTGCTCTATCGATACATTGTAATATCCTATGGTACGAATTTACCAAACACACATAACTTCTCCCCAAATTGAAAATACGTTTTCAATAGCGGCCATCCAAGCGTATTATTTCTAATTAAGAAATCAAATTGAATTATTAGTTAATAATCATATTTTACCAAAGTCATAGAATCAAATTATCTTCGGTACGCCACGTTCGGACAAACCTACGTATTACGCGGAGATACTCGTATTGTTATGTTGTATTCGTGAATACTTTGTTTCAAATTTAAACGTGCTTCGGTCTCACCGTGAAAGCCTTCTCACTTTATTTAAACCTTCGTAATATTATAATGAGAACGAAAGAGACGGAGAAAATATATTTTAGTAAATTTCTGGCTTGAATAAACTTGGTTTAATGTTTACAACAAGAAATTTTCAGTTTGTATGAAACCCTTTATAGAATGGGCCAACAAAATTTATTTATATTAAACAAAAGGTGTTGCTGATCCAGTCATTGTTGCTGGAATAAGCGGTTTCTGGATGCAGCGAATATATTAAGAGCTTGTTACATTACGACTTTGTGTTAGAATGTTTCATAAAGCCTTAATTTGAATGGAATAACCTTAAAACATTGTTACTAAAACAATAACTTAAGATGTTTTAATATTGCGAGACATACCTACAAAATAGAAATTTTGAATTATATAAAGATTTTAATTATTTCTATATCATCATGCCTTCTTCCTGTTGGGGTAGGCAGAGAGGAAAGAGTGCCAGAGTTTCTAATCGTGACACACATATTTTGTTATAAGCTGTAAACGTTGTTACTAAAACAATAATTAAAAATATTTTAATATTGCGAGACATACTCGTACCTATAAAATAGAAATTTTGTATTTTATAAAGATTTAAATTATTTACATACCATCATATCTCTCTGTGTGGGTAAGTTGAGAGAAGAGAGTGCTACACTTTCCGATCACGATACACGTATGTTTCTTCTTCTAGATCAATACACCTCATGCATCTCGCTACGATTTGTCAGACTTTATGACATTATTATATGTTATTCAAATAATCTTTGTCTTTTCCTTGAAATTATATAAAAGAATCCTGAGTTAAGCATGGCATGCTTATTACTACAGCAGCCTTCAAGGCTTCTTAATATTAACCATTCTGATTTAATTTAGCATCCCTCAACTCTTGTATATTGTCATCTGAGAGAGATACACTTTGGGTTTAGAACCACTGAAGTAGACACGGATATTTTAGTTCGTCAGCTCACGCACTAGCTATACTATCCCAAACGTGAAGAGACAACATCCCTCGCACAAGTCCAATGCGTGCGAGTTTTATTTCTAGGTTGGTTGTTTTTCAGGTACCATCGGCAATCGAATCTATAACCCTCAAGTTAAAGTTATGCGTCTTACAAACTAGACCACGGAGGTCGTTAAGAGTTCTTAATGTTAATTAATATAATGTTTATTTCTTTGAACTAATTAACTTAAACACTTCTACATTGAACTATCGAATTCTGAAATGTATTTATACATATTTTATTTCCTGTAAAATGGCATTTAGTTTCACTCTAATTAAAGAAAAAACACTGAAACTACCATAAAACAATTAAATAGTACTGTAATTATTTAAATTGCTAATTTCTTAAGTTTTCTTGTCACCTTCTCATTTAATTTATTCAATGGTTTTGCTAATCAAATTATCCGAATAAATTTTAATATTAATTTAAAAGTATATATTACATATACACATGTAACCGTTTTGTAATGTATTTGCTTTTCATTGGCGGATAGACAAGTTTTTGTTGACAGTATGTTAAATTCTCGGCAAATAATTTAGCATTAAACAGAAAGGAAATCAATGACGTTGGTTATCTTTTGCGTTGACTTATATTTTGATCAATCGAGTAATAACATTAATATGTACTGCTAGTGATAAATTGTAGTAATTAGTAAGTTATTACAATTATAATATATTAACCAACACTGAAAAATAATTAATTGATAATTAAATAAATTAGCCTTTTATCAAACAAGTAAATTGTTGGTTGATTTCTGGTATGATATTCTGATTACGTAGAAAATTCACCGATATCAGAGTATCCAATAAAAAGAGTTAAGAAATGCAAAATAAGATATATTTATAAAACGGGATATAAAAGAGCAGATAAGATTATATCTGAGAATGAATGTTGTAAAATTCAAAGTAATAGTGTTAGAAAAGTGTGCAAAGAAATGTAAATGCGATATATGGGTGAATAGTGAAAGAAATTCTGCAATTCGTGTAGTATTTTCTCAGGTGATGGAAAAGTTAAGAGAGATATCTTACGGTGTGTAGCGATAGGAAATAAAGTCAACGGGGCACTAAAACACATATACTCGAACCAGACAGTATCAAAATGTGCTAATTATGTTAGTCCACAATAATATTTTGGTGACAATTTTCATTTATGCAAGTGAAACTTGGACGTGGAAAAAACTGAGAGGAATCGAATAAATGCTGTAGAAATGAGTGCATTGACAAAAATACACGGAGCGACAATGTATGATAAAATACGGAACGAAGTGATAAGGGATGAATGCGAATTGATGTGTAAAGTAAGATGAAGAACAAGCTAAGATGGTTTGGATATGAGGAACGAGTGAATGAAAATAGACTAATATAACAGATATATAGTGCAAATGTGAGTGAAGGCATCTACGAGGAATATCAACGAAAGTATGGTGGGCTCAAGTGATTGATATTCTGAGGAAAAGAAATGTAAAAAGTCACAGAAACCGTAGAAGTTGTATGAGAAAATGTATGGATGTAGAAGAGGATAAGAATATGTGTCGAAATAAGAAAATCTAGCGCTCTGTAATGGCTTCATTGTACGTATATATGTATGTACGAGTATGTTATGTAAGGAGATAACACTCGTTCACATATAGTGCACGTGATTATTGTTACCATACGAACTGTCCCGCGATTCTAGAAGCACTAAGTTTATATGTACCCAATAAATATATCCGTGCAAGGAATCACCCTCTGTTCTACATACCAACTTACAGGACGAATATCATGGCTAAACACTCAGTCACGCGTGGTATAGAGATATTGAACCAACTGAATGACACGGTTGATATATTCTCGGTACCGTCTAGCAGTATGAGAAGAATCCTGGCTGATATTATTCCTAACGAATAAGCTAACGCTAGAAGCAAACCCTCTTTGTGTAACAGGAGAAATCCGTGCAAAGTGAATAAAAAAAAAAAAAAAAAAAAAAAAAAAAACTCTTACCGGACGGCGACTTTAATTTTTTTTCGGGGATCGAACCTAAAATCTCCATATAGAAGTTAAGCGTTTTATCGACTAGGCTACGAGTGCCATCTTTTAATTACATTAAGTTTAGTATATATATTACCCTTCTTTTCACCCTTCCCTTGGCATTCATATTTTATTCTCGCCATGTTAATTATATTCAATGATTTATATTATATTTTATATTGTTTATAGTAAAGGCATTAACATTGTGGAGGTTGAAAGACATTATAACATAATTTGTTTTATTAAACACCGTTTATTCCCCTTTTGTAACGGTATAACGCTCCCGGTTTCAAGGTTTTCACCTCATCATCAGGGGAGCACAAAAAAGTTTTGTTTGTGCTCCACTGATGATATGAGGTTACAATGATTTATGTAAAGTATAAAAATTTCATTGAATATTATACGACCTGACAGCGTTGTTGTTGAGATATTGTCTGTTCTAACTTATCAGTTTTTAAAGAGGTCTTCAATGAAAACCAGACTAAAAACATTTGCTGTCACAATGGGGAGATTGGCATCGGCCTTACATCGGAGGAAGTGAAGTGTTGCATTACAGACCGACGTGGATGTAGGTATTTTATATATCGGTGTTCCTGATAGAACGTATAGGGTAATGATGATGACGATTCAATAACTTTTATTATTAAATATTTTCGAAGAGTTTTCAGATTATTTTCTACTAGTATAAAATGTTTTTGAGTTTTGTCACCATGTTGAGTAGGCTTAAACGATAGTCAACGTTTCGAAGTTGCTGCAGCTGTCATCCTTAGGGGGAAGTCCAAAAACATTACGTTCACTATACTGCCGTCATAAGCAAAAACGCAGCTAACGGTAAAAAATCAGAAATTTAACTAAGTATGAGGCAATATTCCATATCAAATTCTGAACCATAATCCATAAAAAAAATAGAGAAAACCATTTATTTCAACACAAAAATCGACATAATGTATTTTTAATTTTACAAAATACTAGGTTTTCTAAGCAAAAACACAATAAAATGTGATTCATAAGCAAAAAGACAGCAAGTTGCTATGCGTTTGCTGCGTTTTTGCTTATGAATCACATTTTACTGCTTTTTTGTTTATGAATCACGACATTTTTAAGCAGCAATGAAAAACATAAAAGTGCAGTTTTCTCAAAACTTAACTTTTGCCATAGCTGCGTTTTTTGCTTATGAGGGAAGTATAATCAAGGCCAACTTATGATCGCAATAATTCAGAAAAATATTGTTAAATAATCTCATAATTTATTTTCATTATATGTAATTAGCAAATTTACGGTAGATCAATATTTGAAATTGACCAACAAAACTCAGGATGTGCAAATTTAAGGTACAATACTGGTCAGGGTCTTCATGACCCCATTTCGCTCGGCAAAAAGCTCCCCTCCTGAACCGGGGAAGAGGCGGGGGCGGTAGCTTAGCGGGGTGAGAGTGGGGAGAGGGGCGGACAATAAAGCAATTCACCAAATCGCGTTCGCTCTAGATGTATTATGGGGCCCACACACACTCACGCACACGTTATTATATACACACACGCAGCTCGGCGGTTCTTTAGTGGGGGATTTATAAATGTATTTGTGGGCTCAAGGACTCCACACAATGAAAGGATTGAATTTTTACATTTTATTATTTTTCTAGTATTTTACATTCTTAATCTAATAAAACTGAATCAATTTTATGTTTATCGGTTTTCAATAAGGCTGTTGAAAATGTTGTAAAATATATGTAGTTCTTCGTTCTACATGAAATATTTATATATATAGATATAACCTCATTTATACTTTTATCAATTTTATTTATATTAAATACAAATAAGCACTTCGTTTCTAGTTCGATCATTGTTTTTTTTTTAGAAAACACGGAAAAGGAAATATTTCGACAGAAAATAAATGGACTCAAATTAATTTTATTAAAATACTTTCGGCAATAATTTGTTTTCTTTTTAATTTTTTATAATGTCTATATGATAAAAAAAACATAATTTTAATAATCAAATTTCAGGGCAGATAAAAGCGCTGAAATTAAGGAGAGATTGAGGCTTTTCAGCAATTTATAAATATATTTTTTTTAAAACAGAGCAAATTATAATAAATTTACATAAAATAATTTCTTACATTTTACCGACTTACGTAAAATTTTATATACAGAACAATGGTCACAATAAAATTTAAATAAAACAGATAAATAATCAAATAACTATTACGGGGCTTTTTTAAATATCTTTAGATAAATGTTACAATAATCGTTAGAAAGATATATTTTCACGAGAGAAAGAGTAATAACTTTTTTATAAATTTAATAAAAAAAATACCATTTCTGTTTACAACCTGATTTCAAATGATTTGGGTTTAACCCAATGTTCCTTATCCAAACGTTGAAAGCACTGAAGTGCAGTACAAGTCACCGGTTCGAAACGCACGTTGGTCTACTTCCCTTAAATAGTAATTGCGTTTCGGTAACCTAGTTTTTGAGGGTAAACACGTGCCTGTGACGTTTTAGTTTTGGATGAAAATGAGTTACTCCTTTTTTTGTAAATCGTCAGAATTGAGATTATACTAAAAGAAACATATTTTTTTTTTGATTGACATAAATTTCATATTTATGAAAAAAAAAACAAAGGTGTTTACTTTTATGTTAAGAAAAAAAAACAATTTTATATTATTTCTACAAATTAAATAAACAAAAAATAGCAAATGAGGTTGTTTGTAGTAAAAAATATAATAATTATTTGATTGCATATTTTGTATGACGGTTCTTAAAAACGCCCTTCTGTAATGTCGTTTAAATAGAATATTGTAATATTTAATAATAATTAACATTTTTACTACACTAACTATCTATATTAATCACCGCGAGACATGTTCTTACTTCCTTTATTAAGGTTATGTGTACTTAATGTATTAAGTGAAAGAACAAAATTATTAAATATTTGAATCTGGAGTTTCATAAAGGTATACCAGAAACTTTTGATAAATTAAATGTTTTACTTTGCACACTAAATTTACAGATATAAATTTACAAAGAAAACCTAAATAAATGACGGATTGCGAATAAAAAAGCCGGAAATCAAACTAGATAGCACAACTAGTTATATAGGTCATAATGTTTTTATCAATGTCTTAGAGAAATGCCGCGACATTTGGAGGGTAGATTGTACAGGCACAGCGCGGGCATACTTACACATCCACTGGCGAAGCCGCTCTCTCGCGCAGATATAGATGATAGTAAGCAAAAAACATCCAACGCACATTTTACCTGCTCTGGGATAAATGACGAATTATCTCGCAGGTTTATATGAGAAAGTATGGAACAAAAAAATACTTTAAAATATAATTAAACCATGAATTACTTATTTAACGGGTTTGATGCATTTGCACAAACAAGATTGGTCTAAACGTTTTCTTTATTATAAATAAACAAAAAAAATGTTTTATGAATTGGGTCCTTTTTGCGTATATCAGTCCATATAACTCAGCCGGGCGGCCGGTTTTATTTTATTTGGGCCGAGCACCAAAATCAATACTACGCTACGGCTCTACCAACCGACGGCCATTAATCCCAGTGGACGTATGGGACTTAACGTGACATTCTGCGAGTTGAATAATTAAGACGTTTATTTGATTAAATCACTTAACACAACACGGCGACGTTGATTTGTAGAGCTGGCGAAAGATTTATCTTTAGTGGTTATTTAATATTGTTTTTTTTTTTGCGAAATTAAAAAAAAATCTAGGTTCGCCTTCTAGTTAATTAATTTCATATTAATGTTGTTTTAAAGGAATATGTAATTCAATGAAAATATTTTAACTCTAATTAATATTTATATCTGAATAAGTAACTAATAGGATTATTGATGATGTCAAACAATTATTTTGGTTTCATTCCATTATTCAAGTCTTATTACACTTATCGTAATATTTTATACAGTACACGTTGTATAAAACAATGAAACGTAATATTTATTCACAAAAATATTTTTACATACAATCAAGCGAAAAAGATGAATTTGTAAAAAAAAATGTGCATAAATGAAAAAATACGATGAGAACAAGAAATTAATAATATTCAATTTGTCATAAAATGGAGTGTATAAAAGTTATAAATATTTTTTAATTTTAAAATTTTCTAACTTCTAGTGAAATCGATATTTAAAAGAAATTAAAAAAATAATAATACCTATACACCTTACAACAATTAATACTAATCAGTTTTAGTCTTGTTTTACGAATCTGTAGTTTGCGCATTATCGAAGCTTTTTCGAGACAATAAAAATAATATTTTAAAAGAAAAATAATTTAAACGAATAGTATTTTTTTTGTTTGTATGTATTCTAATAAACGTTTTGAAAATAAATATGAGTATATTATCATTAGATTTTTTCCTTTATTCTCTTATATTGGTTTAAAAGTAGCTTTATCAAAAAAAACTGTTCATTCCCGTTAACTGTCATTATAACATTTTTTTTCTGAATACAATATATAACAAAATATTTATAACAAGTAAACAACATTATTTTAGTAAAACATAGGTGCCTTAATATGATTGTTCAATTGTAATTGTTATACTCTGGGTCACACATAATTAATACACATAATTAAAAAAAATTAAACCATTAAATATTTTTCAATTTTTTATATTCCTTATTATACCTACGATATACAATCGGCAGTATTATTGCTTAGATTAAATATTTTCTAAACAGCTAGATTATGTTAATATTGTTTAGATATTTTTCATACCGAATCAAATCAAAATATTTAAATAATTCAGTTGAAGGCGAAATGAAAAAAAAAAGTTTTATTATTCTCATATGCTCGTATAAAATAAAAACTTATCCTTTTAATTTAACACCAAGAGAATGGAGAGTAGAATAAGTTAAGCATTTGAAACTAGCCACTTTAGTTACCACGACGCGTAGGGTGGACTTAATTAGCTAACGGCATAATTATCCAGCCGCTAAAATCACAAGTATTCACTGGTATTACGCGCGTCGCCTGAGAGCGTGTGTGGGAGCGTCGTCCTAAAATGGTGTTTACTTCGCCACGTGTAATCAAGTTTTTCTTGCACACTGTTGAGTTTTTCTGCGGGCTGAATCTACGTTCCAAGACATTTTTTTACTGTTTTTCATCTGAATTGTGTACTACGCTCGTAAAAAATGTACATGGCTGGAAAGCGTGCGGTTTGTTTTCGTCTCTCTCTATTGTGTTTTTTTGGATGAAAATTCGTCATAATTTGGTTATTCTTACGAGGTTTGATTAGTTTTAAAGATTTAAATTTAAATTAAAGGGATATTAAAACATAAAATGAATAAGTTGATCTTTAAATCAAATCGTATCATCACATTATTTTAATCAAGGCAAGATTAACACACATACATAATTACTAATGACACATTTAATTCAGTTTACTAAAACACACGTTATATTTGTTAGAAATTTAAGAATTTCAGATTTTTAGGAGACTTAAGTGCCATTCAACGTAGGCAAGTACTTTGTTGGACATATTTTATATAGAACTTAATAATAAATGTTATTTTACCCCCTTTGAAGAACAGTTTTTAAATTTGTTTAGTTAACTTGGAATGAAGGAATAATAATTAACTTACACTACTTACATAAACAACTTGCCAAATAATCGCTAAAATCCTGCAATTTTCAAACAACACTTTCTCCGCGTGATTATAACACGTGGTGGCACTAACTCACATTTTGAAACAGTACTACTATATTACGACACCTTGAGGGGTACTAAACGCTCTGTTAGGATTAATAAAGTAATTAAGTGCACTATCGGTATTCTGGGTCAAAGGATTATATGGCCGATCCTTACCGAAAGGAACGCAATCTTAAACTAATTCCCAAACCAAATAGGGTTGGTAAACTAAAGAGGTGGAGACGTGGATTCCGATGGTTCAACCAATACCACAATGGATTCATAAAAAAAACACCGATGAAAAGGTGCATCCGCTATGTATTGAACATAAAAGGGAGCCAACCAAAGACCATTCAGCAAGGGGTCCCATTATTTTTAACAGTGTCGTGAAATGGGTTACTCAGACGTAGGGGTCATCTTTTTTTTCTATACCAGAACAGATGGTAGCTTTATTCAACGAGACGATGCAATAAACTGTTAGTTTTTTAATAGTACTTTCTATGCTACATGTTAGTTGATCGTTTTTATTTAGTGAGACTTTTGTTGAAAGTTACTTAATTTTCGTCCTATATTTAAACTACCTAATAAATAGTTGTTATTTAGACAGAATGAAGGTAAGTCACATTTGAAAAAGTCTTAAATTACAACTGTTAATGTAAAACTAATTATATTTTTATTAAAAATTGTAAAATTTCTTTTCAAAAAGATACTAGTTTTTGTATCGTATTATAAATGTTTTTGTATTGTATTACATGCGTTAGATGTACCTGTTGAGTCTATTACCATGTGGCAATTTCTTCCAAGAAATTTGGAAGCTGTTAAAGAAACCGAAAATTTAAACCAGTCTGGAAACTTTAAAAAAATTGATTTTAATGGGAATCGAACCCGTAACTTCCGAGTTGAAATACAGGCAATTTACCAAAAAGGCCTATGTGACCTAGTTTGTAAGACTCAAATAACAAAATTATAAAAATTCAGCAAATTAAGTTGTTATGATCAATGTAAAGAAAAAATCACTTGCCATTAATTATAAATAATAATGAATAACGAACTTTGTTTAAAAATGAAAAGAATCATATTTCAAGATTTGGACGATAATATTTATTTTTGTTTTATTGATAAATAAAATTGTTGAATTTTGTTTATTATAACAAACCGAATTTAATCTTCTGTCAAAAAAGCAATCTTCTGTGGAATAGTTTATACATTTTCATTTTGCTTAAGATATCTACCGTAAACAAAACGGATTTACGCATTTTAGAATTATTTTATCCATAATTATATGTTAAGAGTTTAGATTTAATATTTATAAGACAGTATCGGTCTAAAGGTTGCGGTTTCCGAGTAATCATACAAAAACTTTACCCACTAATAGAGTCATTATGTGAAAATGTCTTAGATATAGAATTCCTTTCAATGTATGTGTAAACATATGATGACCAAATGTTTTCTTCAAATAAATATATACATAAATTGAAATAATTAAAAATTTAACAAATATGCATTAGAGTAAATATATCATGTGCATTCTTCTTAATTCCTAAGAAAAAGTGTTTTATTTAAATTAAAATAGTTCAATCATTATATTGCAGAGAAAAAAAACAGGGTTGTTTCATTCGCAATATTTATGTCATATTTGGTTCTATACATGTTTTGAATTTATGATAGGAAATATTTTATCCTTTATTTTAAAACGCAAGCATTTCCTAAATGTCAAGCTAATTTAAAAATTGTAGATTTAAAAATATTATGTCTTGTTGTTATATGGAAAAAAAATATATGGAAATATTTCTGAAGAGAAAAGATGAAGACTACGGTGGGCTAGTTAGTAAAATGATTATCTTTTGACCTGGAGGTTGTGGGATCGATGTCCGTTAGTACCCATTATTTTTCAAATGAGGTTCCAGTTTGGTTTTCACTTAATTAAGACCTCTTTAACATATTTAAAAAATTATCACACGGCAACAAACCCGCCAGGTTGTATTGTCTAAATAAAATTGTAGGAACAATACTACAAATAATAAGCAATCCAATCAATGAATAAATATAAAAAATAAAGTAATTATCAATTACAATCATTTCAGTGATTACTTTAAAAAATACAATTTATCTATATGTCATTTAATTACTTGCCTTATTTATATAGGCTATTTCCTAATCATCATAATTATATCCTCATAAATTGTTTTGTTACTTATAAAAAATAAACAATTTAGACTTAAAATTACTAATGAAATCACAGTCACCCCATCTTCGATTCGTTCCCAAGCCTACCTAATATTATAATGACCGAATTTTATATAATGGCTAAAAATTGTTGTAGAGTTTTTTCGTGCGTTTTTTTCTTTCAGCGGCGGACCGTCGTTTGGCCCTGCCCTATTAATGTTGATTCAATTTTTTATCATTTTTTAACAAAACTGGTCAGACAAGTATTGAGACCGCCTTGCCTAGGATGAGCTGATACTAAGTGTAGGTCCGTACTATACCCAGCTAACGATGTAAGTTTGAGTTATTTCCGCTCCTTGGTGTGCGTGAATGATTTATAGGCGTTTTAATTCTGCGCCTGTATGTGTTGGGTCGAAAGTAGAGTACGGTCTAAATTTTGTGGCTTGGAATATTTATTTATTTTCATATGTTTATTAAATCTTTTTAAAAGTAGTTTTGTGAAAACTTTTTTTTTGTTGTGTGATGTTAAATGTATAATTTTTTTTATTCAAAGATATAAAATGGAAAAAAAGTGCTAATGTATATTTATTATCTTTTATGATTTCTCTTTATCCAAAGTTATTTTTTTTTTATTTATGAGAGAAATTTCACAAAATTCAATATTTTATTAAAAAGCGCCAAATTCACAAAATGGTGCGTAATTTGAATTTGAGAAAGTAATAACATTTTTTTCCTCTTTCTTCTAACAAAACGAAATGAAAACATTTATGAGAAATAAAAAATGAATAAATAAAAATATATAGCCGTTTGGACTTTTTGATTTTTTCCACATGCAACATAAACCAAATTCGTCAAAGCATATCAACATTATATTGTCAACAATACTAAATAATAAACATAATATACCTAGTTTAACATCAAAACTGAAAAGTTTTCAAAACAGTAGTAAAATTTGTCAACTAAATGCTGCTAAATAAATAAAGTTTCTCTAAAAACATCACATTCTCGCAACGGCTAGAATCAAAGACGCCAAAATGTTAAAAAATCTTTTTGTATCCCCCCAACAACTACACAATGATTTGTTAGTAAATAAAATAAATCATAAATGAAAAGATAATTTTTGTGTAACATCCTCTTTTATATGTAACAAGTATGTACCAATCTTAAAAATAACTATTCTGAATTAGGTCTATTAATTTAATTGTGGTTCTGTACTAAAGTTTAATGAAGAGCCTGTTTATATCTACGAATGAGTTATTTTATACCAAATTACATACTTTCATGGTTAACATCTGACTACCATAACTAAAACGTTAATTTACTAAGCTATAAGAAGAAGTAGCATCGGTAATCAATAAAACTAACATCATAATTTTAGCGAGCACAATTTATATCCTTAGATATCTATTGGTACAATGGTATTTAAGAAGACCGTATAGTTTGTAGCCAAGAATAAATATTCCAATATTATTCGTCTAACTACTCTTAAGAACAATTCGTTCCGCATGCGAGACAAGGATGGAAATGCAAAACTGGAGAAAGCGAGGTATATTTTGAGTTAAGAAGAGCTCTTTCAGTGCTGGCAAAAGCCAAAATTTATTGTATTAGTTGTTCAACATCAATAAAGTAGAGGGATGCGCAGTAGAAATGGGTGGGGTTCTTTAAGCCTGAAATACTCGACGATGAGTAAAATGAATATGAGTTTGGAAAATGGAGGATGAAATAAAAAAAGACATTGTTTAAAAAAAAAATCACTACGAATGTCCAGAATATAAAAGACTTTTCACATTAAACCTCAAAACTTGAATTAATGCTTGTTCTTAAAAAAAAATATCCTATATCGTTATCTACAGGCAATCAAATGAAAAGAAAATCCACAGTTCATAAAAAGTTGTACTTTTTATTAGGGTTTAACTTCTGCGGAGTGAATTTGTTGCGAACTTTTTTACTTTATTTTTATTTATTGTAGTTAACTTCATTATTGAATGAAAGGTGTATAAACAAAACCATAATGGCCTAAAATAATTACACGTATATTATGGTAGAGAAAAGCAAAATTTAAAAAAGTCGAATATATATGTAGTATAGTGTAATTGATACGAAAAGAAGTGTGTCATTTTTACAGACATTAATGCATTTGTCATTTAAATTTACTTATTATGAAAATGTTTATTTGAAATCTAAAAAAATAAATTTATTAGTAGGTATGTTTGATGTTCTTATATTCACATGATTCTATTATTTGTAAAAATTTTCTTTCCATATATTATCGATATTAAACGAATCGAAATGAATTTATTGAAATTTTTAACACAATTGACATTTTAAATATAGTTAAAAAATTTAAGAAGGAACCAAAAAAAATGGTCTATTGCCAGATTCAAAGGCTTACGAAAATGCCTTAGAACTAAATAAAAGAGCTCAGTTCATACGCATTTATTTGAACTTCATAGTTTAGATCTGTCTAAACATCAAAGTATAAATTACATGTACCAATATTCTAGTGGACAGAAAATTTATTAATTATCATGCTTTAATATATAATTTTCTAGCCACGGTTTATCAGAATTTCTAAAGATTGGCTAGCGTTCATAAATAAAGAAAGAAAAAACAGAACTCTTATTTAATATTTGGTTTTGTTAATGTATGTTAGATAAACAGATCCATACAAATAACATAATTATTTGTAAATATTTACTACACTGCATCGAAAAAGCTATTTTAATTTTATATCGCAATATCTCCTTGGTATAATTACATATTAAATTAATGGCTAGTTAATGGTTTGCAACAGAACGATTCAAATCATTTTTCCACTGTTTGACTTATTCATGTGCACATTGTTTGACTTATTCATGTACACAAATCTAAAAAAAAATACAAATCCAATTACAAATAGCAACGAGTATATTATTTTTCATCTATAAACGTATCGCGTGATTGTTCGTGACTGTCAATATTAGACATAAAACATGTTATAGTTTTAATTATTAGATTCATACTCATTCATGATTTTTTATGTATATGGTAAACTGATTATTTCATGAAAGTTTGATTAAATATTCTCGTTTTTTTAATACGCTCATGATAAAAATTTACATCATAAAAAGTTAAACAGCATACGTCTAATTGATTGTATTTCATTGCGTTGTTCTTTCTGAAACATAATTATTTTCTTCAGTAGTTCTAATAATTTTCGAAATTGTTGCCAGTTTTAGCCAACTTAGAAAATCACAGTTAAGATAACTAACAAAATATGACCCCGAAAATATGCAGTCATATTTTTGTAATTATCTTGAAGATGAAGACTGCATCATTTTCGTTACGTCAACTATTTTTAAAGACAACTTAAATGGCAATTATTTTCAATGTAAATTAATTCACATCATGACATATTAAAGAGCGTGACCGAAATACATTATTTTTGGCATCATTAATCAAAATTTCAAGCTTAGAACCACTGGAGTAGACCAGGAACATACAGTTCGTCATTCCAAGTGTTGAAAATATTGTACGGGAAGAGGCAACACTCTCACACTTCTATCTCCCACTAATGATTGCACCGGACTGGAACCCTTTTGTATTCACTTTTTTTTGGGTAACATCGAGAATCGAACCCAAAACCCCTGTTTGGAATTCGAGCGTTATACCAAAGTTATCGTGACAATATTCCGTTTTTTTTTTCAAAACATCTTTGGAGTCACTTATGTAAATAATATCATAATTAGGTTATTAAATAATCACTGCACTTTTTCAGCAAACTTTTCTAAGACATGTAATTTTTACGAACTCCATTTAGGTTGGCACATAGTGACATTATTTTCAATTAAAGCTCTGTATACATATGTATTTTAAAATAAATATTCTTTATCTGATTCGAGAAACCCAATTTTACAACCACAAGGGAAAATAAAATGGCTATTTCAGGGAATCTATTTATTTACATTTCTTTCTTTTTCTTTCAGCGTATCTCATTCTTGTCCAGTGACACAGAAAAAAGAAATATTTCACAAAAAAAGAACTATTTTCCCGTGCCGAGAATTTGTAAGCAAACTAAAGCATAAATATTCTCGCCAATTTCTCTCATTCTCCTCTATTTTATTCGTTTTATTCTTTCGTATTGCCTGGAACTGCAGTTCCCGAGTAAAGGCGCTATTGCGAGTCAGCGATTTTTAAAAGGAAGTTGTCTTTGGGGTTTTGTTGATGAAGCTGCAGAAAGGCTTTATTTATTTCGGTACCTATTCTTGTTTACAACATTTGAAAATATACAGGCATTTCTTTAAATTTAAAAATTTAACCTTTTTCAATTCTGTTTACTATTGGTAATATTTTGGTTTTCCTATCGTATATTTTGATGTTAATGAAATCAAACACACACCTGTGCTGAATTCAATTAAAAAATATTCAAAAATATATATTAGGACTTTTCTCCTTGCTCATTATATTGTAAAACATTTTCGGTAAAGAAATAAATGCAGCATAGCTTGACGAATATTTTATTATACGGCATTATCTTCCAGCTAACCAGATTAGTACACAAGTATCAAATGAACGAAAACCGAAACTCTTTTTAAAAATCGGGAAATCGAACCCACAACCTTTGAGTTGAAGACAGGTGTCATTTTATTTCTTTGAACCAACATTTTTTGTTCTCATGTTCACAGATTAGTGACACATTAGCCAATAAAAAAATTTTTTGTAAAATAATTATTTTTTTCTAAAAGACTATTTTTATATTTTAAAATGTTCAAAAAACTAGGTTAGACACTTTTATCAAACAATAAAAAAGGTTATACAGCATAAAAAATCTCACCCTAAAATAAAACTTACAAATTTAACTTCAATAAATTATATTTTCTATACATTATATTTTCCACATCAAATGTAAGTACATAAAGTAATGCGTGAAACGAAAATAAAAATCTTAAAATATTTTTTTTGTTTCATTCGTATTCACATTCCAACTAGCCAAGAAAAATACCAATGTCGATAGGATTTTTATATCGCCTGTTTTTCAATCAAGTTCATTACACTATCGAATCCATTCTTGTTTTGTAAAAGCATTAACAGATGTCAGCCAAAACATCTAACGAAGTCTGATCTTTGATAAATGTGTTTTAGGCTGTCATGAGGCAATTTATGGCCTTCTGTCCTATATATTCTAGATTAATAATCCAATGGGGACCAGAGAGTTTATGATTTATAAAATATGTATAGAGATTCTTCAAACCTTTTTTAGATTTTCATTCAGCGTACATATATTATTGAATTATATTCAGATATGTTGAATTTTAGTTATGCTACAACCTCCGTGTTGGTCGTGCTTGTTTTTGAAGATACATAACTTTTTTCATTATTTATGTTATATTTATTTTAATGAATTTAATAAAAAATGTACATTTTATTAACTATCCACATTACTATTATTAAGATTTCATAATTTTAAAAGAATATAAACACAACATTGCAAAAGCCTTGTATTTTGTGGATATAGAGAATCCCTTCGCTAACTAATCTGTGATGATGTGGTCTGATTCCTTAATCCCAAATTTCATATATTTTTTCTAAATACTAAAATACTTCACTGAACTATTTATACTTGGCACAATTCTTACACATACTTACATTCCAAGTTGTCTCATAATTCCAACCGTATCATAATCCAAACAACGAAGTACACCAATATTATATTCCACAACTCTTCATCACAACATTTATATTATATTTGCATCAGTCATTCACACAGTCATATTTGAATTCTGAGTTTTTAATATTCTTACATTTTTTACTTATCGAACAATATGAAATCAGTTATACGTACATCCGTGTGTAACACAAGGGTGTTGGTACTGTTACGGTTTAATGATGGATATATAATACATATTCAAGTTTTACATTTTCACAAACAGAATATCAGCATATATGTTACAGTACTCGCCAATTGTACGTCAGTTACCAAGAAATTCTATATTCAAAACATGTTTCAGGTCATCTTTATTTTTTAAATATTATTTGACAGCTGTCACTTCTTGCTATAATTGCTATCCAATACGTTTAGCCTAGGATCATTCTTTGAAAAAAAATCAAGTGCTTTCACAAAAAATGTTGCTAACAAAAACATTTAAATTGAATTAAAAAAAAAAAACATATATTGAAGTATTTTTATTTACTTACATTATTATCGACGGGTTATTACTTGTAACACCTATTTCAGCTAAAAATACAAGTGGCGGTTATACGAGTACATACATATAGAAGATGTCATTTCACTATGTCTCTTTTGGGGTAGAGATAAATAATACATTTCCACGCCTCTTTATACATGCATACAACTTTAGCATCGTTTATATCCATACATCTCGTCATACATGCATGTTTATTTTCCTACTCCGTATCTTATCTTCAGTTAAAATTTCTTTAACTTTATTCTCTCACATTTTTTTCAATGTGTTTCCCTTGTCCTCCAATCACTGCTTTCATATTTATTTGGGTGATGAGTCTTTCGTAATTCATTGCCAGGTATGATAAAGGAAAACTGTATATATCCACTTACCTTAAAAAACCAGACATCATAAATGTTCCATTTTTCTCTCGTTTGCTTTGCAACTAAAGTTTTCTTACCTGAAACAAGGGAAAGGAAAAAAAAATGTCAATTAAAAATTGAATTCTTAGTTAACTTATTTCATTCATGCATTCTTTATTTCATGGTCAGACAATCTGAAATATTCTTAAATAACTTGTAATATTTTGGTTCATTTAACGCTAACATAATAATACCTACACCATTTTGAAAGTGTGCTCCTTTTTATCAAAAGTTCTATGCTTAGCATTTCTTATATAATATTCCTAAACATATTAATATAAAATTTAACAAAATAGTGTTTTAAACTCATTGATAACATTACAAATTTAAATACTATTTCATTGTGACCTAGGTTGATCAAATTCACAAGTTGGTCGACCTAGGTCACAATATTAATCCAGTTGCAGTTAAGATAATTGGTTTGGTAAATAGTTCTAGCTATCCCTCTATATATTTCTAGACTTGCATAGTGGTTAGTTTCCTTTTGGGTAGAAAGTGGAAACTATACGGAGAATCCGGTGATTCTAAAACATTAATTTATGGTGTAAATTACATTTTTGTTATATACACTACAAATTCGCGGGCTTATTATCATGTGAAAGCTTCTTCTAGTCAAACATACAGATGTTTAATAGGTCTTCTGTGAAAAGCAGACTAGAACCCTTTTAGCGTACCATTTATGTATTTATCTGAAAAAAAAATGATATCAGTTTTTGTTTTACATTTATCTCTGTACCTCAATTGTTATAAATAATTATGCATTAATAAACATTTTAATCAGATAAGGCGGTGAGTTACAGAGACATAATTTGTAAGTAGCTCAATGATTAAGATAATTGAAAAAATAGGTAATGGAAAAAAAACCATTTGTTATCGATTTTTATTTTCTCGCGGTTGGTAGCTTAAAATTTTATTGGCATTCAATAAATTAATTAAAAATGATTGCGCATTTTATTTCTTTATTAAAACGTCTCGGAGGAGGACATTATAAATACTCTTATTCTTAACGATTCCGGTTTTGTGAGTTCGCCATTAAGAAGTTCAACTGTCGGCGGTACCTCTACGCTAAAGGTTTAACCTTTTGGATACCAGTAGTCCGAATAAAAAAATCGATTAATTTTAAATCATATTGTTTAAGAAAAAATATTACGTTGTATTACGTTGACTGTATAATAAGATGCCTCACTGGTTGAAAGTTGAAAGGCTTGAGAAATAATGAATTAAAAGCGTTTATTCCAAGATACATACTTATCTTTATCAAGCAATTATTATCCAATGGAATTGCTGGTAACTCACGTTTTTACAAACGTTATTGATATTAATAAGAAATTAATAATGTTTTTACTAAACCCATACACATTTCATAAATTAATTGAATAATAATTTTAAGTTAGTATTATCAAGTATGTTTAACAGTTAAATAAAAACCGTAGAAATGCGTCCACTGTATAATGTGAACTTAAGGTTGGTGTGAAGTAAGATCAACAAGAGCCCCCTGAGATTATTTAGGCATGTAGAAACAAATAAATAATGAAATTTTAACAAAATCTAAATACACTGCAAGTGTGAGTGGTAGGCGTAGTAGAAGAAGGCCAAGGAAAGTGTGATTCGATTGAGTAAACGATGTGACAAACGGATATGTAAAAAGTCAGAGAAATCAAAAGAGTTGTATTAGAAGGTGTATGGTTCTAGAAGAAGCAAAAAAGTGTCTCGGGATAGGGAAGTCTAACGCTCTTTCCTTTATATCTATCCCAACAGGAAAACGGCCCGATGGTACGTTTGTATTATCAGATATATTATATTTCACCAGCAAGATAAACATATTTAAGCAAGCAGCAAGATAAACATGCATACTGTGCATTTCACCAGCAAGATAAACATGCATACTGTGGTTTAATCTTAATGTGTTTTTAAATAGGTTAAATAGCACTTTATAATTACATAATTAAATAGTGCTAAGGATAATTACTGATTAAAAAGGACTTTTTAGATCTATTATCTTGCAGAAGTGCAATAAAACATTATTTTTTTCGGATCCATGCTTATGAAAATTTAATGGGCCTTTACCCAGATAAATAAAACAACAAAAAATGTGTTTTATTTAAAATTATTCAGATATTTCTATCATTATTAAAACGTTTTCTTCTCTTCAAATGTTTAGTATTAGAACGTCCATATAATTTATTCGGTTGGAAAATTATGAATAAAAATCATGTTTGGGAAGAATCTTCACTTAAAAATAGTAAATTAAAATAAAATGAATTATTTTCACTTGTAAGTTATTGTTCTAATTAAAGAAAATGTTAAAATAAAAAGTGTTTATTCGAAAATAACTCTTATTTCATAAATAAGGTAATACATACACGTAAATATATTTTTTTATATGGTCGACGTAAGCTTCCCTCAAATATGAGTTATGTTTGATTTTTTTAAGTTCGTATGATAAAACCAAACAAATATTTTAACAAGTGGAAAAAAATTCGTTCGGAAAATAAAAGGTTAAACCGGTTCCTAAGATTCCCCCAGTCTGAATTGAGCTTCGTAGGGCGTCCATATTTTCCTACTCGCCTGCCAGCAATACATCTCTGTCCTTGACTAACCAATCGTCTATCCCTCTCTAGTACACACCTGTAAACCGGATAAACGTGTCTCTTTCTCGCTCTAGGTGCGCGCATCGAAAAACTTGCGCATGCGCTTTAGCCAAGCGTCGGAGAGGCAGCCATATTGAATTTGATGCAGTTGGTATACCCATAGGATATGGAGGCAAGTTTTTGTGAGTTTCTCTGCATTGTTTTTCAAAAATATATGAAAGATTTTACATTTAATTGGGAATATATAAGTGAAAAGTGAAGCCTTCCATGTCGTGTTTTTACAATGTGCTCTCTGTCATTAAAATCGTTGACTGAATTCGAAATATTCGCGACACGCCAACTCTGGCAGCGTCAAATATTTTCATTTGTTTTACTTTTTAAAATTGTTTAAGCTTATGAATAAAATAACAGTTGATTTCTTATCACTTTTGAATTTAATTAACTCCTGTACAGAAATCTTCAGCTTTTAAAATGATACAAAAACAAAAGAATGAAGCCGCGCATGTGTAAATCCAACAGTAAAATTTTCTCGTTTGTTTACGTATTTTAAATGTGTTATTTATAATAAATTGGTGTATTTCAAAAACAATTATATTCAACAGAAAGCCAATTAATATTTTTTTTAAACTTAAGTCTATTTTGTGAAGATCCCAAATAAATAAGTACCATTTACTAACTAATACATAAAATTCCAATTATGTACAATATTTAACGATTTTGTTTAGAAAAAAGGATTTGAATTTATATATTCTATAAAACTTCGTAATGAAATAAGTGTATTTTATACAAAATGTTAATATATACCTATTAAAATTGGATTTTAGAATTTATTAATTTAAATTGTCACAATACAATGGTTCATTAATTGTTCAGTATTGCAACTTAAAAATATTGATATATATATATTGTTTAAATTGTGAATTTTATATGAAGTATGAATACAAACAAGGAATAATCATAAGTTAGTTGTTATCATTGTGATTCTGAAATATCATACCTGAAAACCTGTCTGCTGTTAATGAATTCATTCAGATGGTTCTGAAGATGAGTGTGTTTCTATATACTAGATATGTGATATAAATCAATTCAGTTGTACAATAAACTTGTCAACAGTCTTGTTTGAAAATAAACTAAAAGCTTTCAAACACACCTAACTTTGTCGACATTAAGTGAGTGAGAGAATCCATCTCTTCCCCGCCATTACAGCGCATGCTCTTTGATCCCGCGTGTAATTTAGGGGGTTCAAATGAAATAAGCGAACAAGTGACTACTGTAAGAAGTTTATTCAAAAGACCGGATGTGTACTTCAGTTATATATATTTAATTTTTTACCACAATATGTACACATGTATTCTGTTCAAATTAACATTTGCAATGCAAGTGTTATTCTTGAACGCATCTGAGTGACACATTTTAGCACTTCCTGTAACATTTTTAATTTAATTTTATGAAACGTTCCATTTGGTTAATAAATACATGTCACAAAATAAAGGTCCTAAAAATAAATATCCATTTTTGGCATTACTGGAATAATAAGTAAATGATTTGTTTATATCAAATTCTTAGAAAATTTATGAGTAAAAACTAGTAATTTTTAAATTAATTGAACTTTGAATAAGACGATAAAAACGTAAAAACATATTAAAAAAAAGAACGTCCCTTTTTTTTGTTTTGCTTATGCACAACATGAACTATTTCTTCAAAAAAATTACAGCTTTTAAAATTTTATTTTCAGCAAACTTTGTTAGTTAAATAAACTTATTAAAACTTGGTTTACGCACTACAGAAAATTACTATCTTATTTTGTTTTGATGTAATATCACAAGCCACATCTCAAATACATCCCATATGTCATTTGAAACTTAAGAATTCCTTAAACAATTTTTTCGCGAACAAATACTTTGTTAAGAATTATATAAGTTACGCAATGTTTATGCATTTAATTCAAAATATTATTGCAATTTTTTTTTTAAAATAAACATAACTTTATTTACTCCAAATACATGGTTTCTTAAAACATTTTTGTGGCATATAGAAAGTCGTAAAGAAAACAATATCGACGTTTTAATGGCGTTTAGAAAGTTGAGGGTGCGTTGAACTTTATTGTCTCCCCAAATCGCCCCTTTGTGAAATTTTCTAAGTTTTTAGGCGCAGCTGTTGCCTTCAGACCTTTTTTGCTGGTTTACGCAAAATTTTGACTTTCTTTAAAGTACCTTTTAAAGGTTTTTTTTAAGTGAAAGTTATCCAACGTTTCTTAATAACTTGGAAACAAAACAATATAAAATAATCACATAGTTAAAGAGAGATATCTATTGGTTTCAATATTTCTACCCGTTGCATTTACATTTTAATAATAATGTAGACTTACATCAAGTTTTATATGAATTTTTTTACAAAAAAGAGTATTTAAAAGATATATTTTTTTAATTTTTGATCGTTCACTAAATTTTGTCTTTTTATAGATATTTCACATTTCTTGCCTAAAACATTTGTTTTAATTTACGCGACAACTATATACATTTAGTTCACTTGTGTTTACTTATAATGAATACAAAGAAAAGATAATTTTAATATTTCTTTCATTTCAAATTAAATATTAGGTACATTAACATTTCCACATACCTTTCCAGTGTGTATGTACCGAAGTAGGTATACAATACTAACTTTTCAATAAAATGCATTTATGGAGACCTACCTTAAGTAAATTTTATGTCTAATGCCATTAATGTTTATTATTTAATAAACTATTTATCATAAATCTGTTTTATTTCTTTTGACACCTAAAAATAGAGCTTTCCCAGGACGCAAACCAAAAGATCTCCCTTGTATCACAAGTTCCCGCGCCTGCCCGCCATGACACGCACCGCGCCTGCGCTCTGCCGTCGGACATGTAAAGAATATTCCTACCGTCGGCCATTACATGTATCAAAATGGCTTCATAATTCCAATAGGTATAATTTTAACAATTACATTTTTTATATTTTAACTGCAGAGGTTAACTGTGCGAACTGGTTTTTTATAGTAAAATAATTTATTTGAATTAAATTAATTACTTAGCACTTTTTTTATTCAACTATACCTAAAATCAATGTAGCTATGAATTAAGTGTTTTTTTTTAAGTTTTAATATTTTACTAGTTGCAACACGTGAAATATTCACGGAAGTAAAACATATTCTACATTTATGAAAATATATATTCATAAATGTAAAATTTGTTTATATATATATATATATATCATTTACACATCGTCCCCTTTTACACCGGTTCAAAAATTCTTAGCTAGGTATTTAAAATTCTTCCAGTATCACGGACCCACCGAGATTCAAATTTCGAATTACTTTCGGAGATAATCCAAAAATTCATCTCTCGCTCTCTTGTATTCAAAATTCAATTCTCGTATTCTTTCTTTGACGACAACCATCGTATGGGTTTTGGCCTATTTATACTATAATAATGAAATTAAATTGGTATTTCAAGTTTAAATGATTTTTTATTAAACTAATACACTTTTTTTAATATCAGGGAGGTACTTTATATAGAAAACTACAAAAAAAATATCATTCACCCAGTGAGGAATACTTCTTATAAATTATATGCACTTCACTTCATGTATTGACAAGCACTTCAAATAACAATTTTTGTCTTAGTTTTCGGCAATTTAACAAGTTAGCGTATTACAAAGAAATGTTATATTGTAAAGTGGAAAACAAATGTTATGTAGAGAAAATAAAATTAAAAGTAATACACGTAAGTAAAATAAAAGCAATAAAAACAAGTAAAAATAAAAGCGTTTGAAAAATTAAAGTTTTCACGAAAAAATAAACTAATGTATTGGAGGATATTAAAAATACAAAAAGATTATTTAACGAGTTACGAGGAATAGCAGATTTATATTGCAAGTTGTACAAATAAGTATTAAAAATATTAAGATAATGAAAATTGCAATATTAGTCAGCTTACTTATTAAATTGAGATATTGAACTTTCAATAAAATTAACCAAATTGAGTACCTTAAGAGTTTAGGACACCATTCAATGTATTTTTTTTTAAATTAGAAAAAAAGAAAACTGACATTCCAAAGCTTGGTTATGTATGTGTATGCAAGTTTATCGTCCGACAGATAAAATACGGCGTTCATTCTTAGTAAAAAGAATATCCTGAGGGGTGATTTATGGGTTTGGAATTAAAGGCTATCTCGATGCTTTTAAACAGAAACTTTGACACGAATTGAGAATAGAGGCAGACAATATTGCTGTGACACTTTCAAATATAAAAATATTGTCAATTCAAATGTTTATCAAGTTTTGTAAAAAAATTGTGATTGCAATATGTATTAAGTTATAAAAACATTGATCGTTTGAATATTTAAAATAATCTATAAATATTTTAAAATTAATAAGTAAAATTATTTTATTCTGTCCTTTAAATATGATATAACATTTCACAAAAAAAATAGATTAATTAAGTAGGACGACACATTAAAAATGTATTTGTTCAAACCTAGGAATAAATATAAAAAAAGAGAATTATTTCGTTTGTTTTTCAACAAAATAAAACTTTAAACGCTTACATAAAATAACTTGTTGAGTAAAGTAAATGTAAAATATATAATTTAAACAAAATATTGTATTAATAAAAAGCACAATATATATTAAATATTTCAAAAAAGAAATACTTTTGAGGTTCGAGGGAAAATTATAAGTAAATCTTAAGTACGTGAGGGAAACCACCTTGTTTACAAGATTAAGTCTATTGATGGGAACTTATTGATGGTATTAAACAAAAACGCTCGCCCAAGCTCCTCTTGTTACGAGTACAATTCTTAAAGAAATGTTATTCTTAATACAACCAGATTGTACTCGTAGTTACATAATACAGTGTAGTATTGTACGCTTTCGTTGTACATAGAACAACCTGGTGAGTTTAAATTCACGCAGAAGTTTTTTCTAATCACCAAGAAAGATGTTGAAGGGACTTGAAGGGAAAATTTGAATGGATCCCTTTAAAAAATGTGTAACTACGGGAATCGAATCATCAACCCACATGGTGTAAGATAGGCATCATACTAATTTAGCCAAGGAAGTAATCTGATAAAAATTATTTCTTAATTCAAGATATTTTACATAAAACATCTTGTTTAAAACAAACAAGACCTCACTAGTTAATTTTGCCCAAAATAAAATAAGTAAAAAAACATTTTATTGTTAATATAAATTAAGTCAAGTTATTGATTATAAAACAATAAAATTTAAATAAAGTTGAATCAACACCACTAAAAGAGGAAAACGTTTATTTATTTCATCATTAGATATCACTTATCAAATAAAAATTACATATAAATTCATAAAAAACAAGCATTTCAATTTGTCATTTAATACTTTTAATCCGCCTTTTGCTTTCTTGTTATGTTAAAGAGGCCGAAAAGGTTGAAGTCGATTAAATAAAATCTCAAAAGACGATTTAACAAGAGATAAAAGGCAACAAAATTGATATTGAAGCGCGACAAACATATAAAAACCTTAATAAAATTACCAAAGAGACCGTTTATGTTCATAAAAATTTGAAGAGCAGAATATAAAATAAAAATTCCACGACGAACACGGTAGCTTTGCCAAATGTCCTTTGGGGATTTTGGCGGGAGAAGGGAGGCAGGAACGGAGCGGACTGGGGTGGTTTGCTTTTCAAAACTTGAGAATGGATGCTCTGTTTATGGCGAACCGCCATTTATAAAGGATTTTGGATAATCTTTCTGTATTACGTAAACCTTTAATATTATAATAGATATTTGTTTGTTCACGAGAGCTTTGAAATGTATTATTTTTGTTTTGAAAACATCAGGTATTTTATTTGTATGTGAGCACTTGTTATTTTAAGAATTTAACAATTTGATTAATTATTTTGACGCATTACACATTTAAATATATTTAAAAAAATAAGGGACTTGTCAGTTTCGTAGTGTGCTTTTTTACATTCAGACTGATTTTATTTTCAGGCAGTTTCAGGCATCCTGATGATGAGGTAAAAACCTTGAAACTGGTAGAGCTATACCGTCACATAAAGTGAAATAAAGTGTATGATAAAACAAATTCAAATATCTTTAAACCTCCACAATGTTAATTATAAATAATAATATATATAAAATAAATATTTTTACGTAAATACGAAATATTTATTTTATCTTAATCATTAAAAATATTTAAAATTTTCAGTATGAAGTACTGCTAATGATTTTCTTGAAATTTATTTATTGGAATAAACAAACATTGTAATAAAGATAACAACGCTTTTCTAACAAAATACGAATATCAACAAACATGTTTACTGTCAATCAAATTATTCAATTATTATTTCAGATTTCTAAATAAGAAATATTTGTTTACAAATTAAATAAACAGTCTACCAGATGCAGTTGCTAGTTGATAAAATGATGATCTCATGCATAATAATATCCATGACAAATAACAGTATGGACTGAACATTTCAATCAATATTGCACAAATTTATTTATTAATTTATTTAATACTTTATAGCATAACACCTAGGCAAGCTAATTACCAGGTAGAAATATCTTCCAATGGCAATAAAGGAAGTCACATGGTCGAATAAATCATTCAAATTATTTATGAGTACAAAATTCACGAACAATATAAATTAAATATATTTCAAATGAAAAAGTAACGGACGATAAAGAAGAAAAGAAAATTAGGAATGAAACACGTTAAATAACTTACTTGGAATTAAGAATTTTTTGTTACATTTTATAACATGTCAATGGCAGATCTAGTCTAACATTAATTAGTAACTGGTTCCAGAGTCTCACTGCATGAACATATTTAAAATATCAAAGAGCCAAAGAAAATTTAATGACTGACGGCTACAAATAAAACAAAAATAAGGGATAATAAGGTTTTTTTTTACACCTGCTATTTTCACTATTTAGTCCCAATAAAACATGATTTATTTCTAATGCAATTTTTGTTTCATCAAAATAAATCAATAAAACTAATTCGTGTATTTATTAATCAAAAACATAATTATTCCACATTTTTCTATCGTTTTAAAGTAAGTACACAGTAGTTAGATTTTTAGAAAATAATGTACATTTCGAAGTGTAGGTACGAGTATCTCATTGAAGTTTCTTAAATGCAGCGTTTTTAGGGTCCAGTTAACTTAATGTGGCTTTCCAACATTGAAAGGTTCTCTGCTATTCCACTCGATTATTGACAATTGCAATGCTGTTTCATATATACACCTTTATAACTTGATTACTTAGACACAATCGTCGTTGCTGGGCCTCGTAGTCGAAGATTTTTTTCGCAATTCCAACGTCAATTCAGTTGGAAAGTTAACCTGAGCCTTGGAGTTTTTTGTTTATTTTTAAGTCAGTGAGCCGCTGCATACCAGCAAACTAACCGGCCACACCGATGTACTGGATCAGATTCGGCACACCGAAGTGACACGATCGGAGCGCTCCGGCATAATTTTTTTTAAGAATAGATATGATTGAAGTTATAATATCCTCATACACCCGAACACTAGGTGGAAATAAAATATCTCTGTCATTCGACGGGAGAAACGCAATGCGGGGATCGAACCGACGACTTTCCGTACGGCAATTTAATGCGTTACTGCGCGATCATGCACATTTTTAGTACTACAGATCCCGTGGAGCTAATATCAAAATTTTCGGTCAGTATGAGTCACCCATTTCAACCGCGTAAGTGAATTTTATTTTTATGTACGTCTTATCTGTATATTCAAATAAATATAAATAATATCTTTTTTCAATATTTTCAGACTTCATAACAAATCCATAAATTAATACAAACTATGTGTATCTTGCCAAGTTGGTTATAATATATTGTACAATAGAAAGCCCGTCAATTAAACTTAATGCAATAAATTATGCAACAACAAATTAAACAGAAATTGAACATTTCGGATCACTCTATCCTCTGAAAGGCGCCAAGCAAATTGATTGAATGCATAAATCAATAATCATTATGCACTCGCGTCATAATTGCATAGAGCGAGGCATGCTTCAGTTTATCTCTGCATTTAATGCACCAACTAGGAGATAAGTCAATTTGTAAACGAATGATTTAATAATACAAACTAAAGTCGATTGCATAATTTTTATTCACATGTGATAAGTTTATGTTATTATTAAAATGAAAATAAACGAAACATTACTTGGAATAATATCGCGGAATCATTAAATAGGTGTATAAATAAACTATTCGACATATTGCAAGCAATTTTTGCAGTGTCTAGCCACCTTTATTGTAGACGTAAATATTTACTCTAAGTAAAAAAGTTACTGATATATAAATTTTACGTAAAGTATTTGCTCCAATTTTTTATTTACTTGAAAGCATAGAGATAAGTTCTTAAAATGTGTTATGAATCAATATAAGATAAGGTATATCATAAGGTCATATGAAAATGTGAACTTTTAGTAACAGGTAACTATATTTTTACCTTGTGAATCCATTAAGATAGATACGGGATATATTAAAAGTCGTGATAGAGCAAGGAGAATAAATCATGCCGGTGATGAATGGTTTCCTTATATGAAACGCATTGTTAGCAAATAATAGAGCGCGCACTCTATAAATCTGAAACCAAAATCTTTCACCCTTTTTCTTCAAGGCTTTTAACGATAGAGATTCTCAGGAAGTAGTACCTCGCAAAATATTAAAATGTTTTCTTTAAGATGAGGTAACTTTTTTTTGAAAAAACTAATATTTAATTCATTTTAATAAAAACTATATTAGGAATTATAAATATTTGTTAAGGTATCATTATTCATGTTTTTAAATCATTTTTGCGACCCATATTCCATTTTGGTAAAAAAAGTGAATTTATTGGGAAATTTATTGATGAACTTTTTCATACGTTCATAATATTTTTAAATTATAAAATTATGCACAAAAATGAAAAACTCTTGTTTTAATGGTTCTATTAATCTGTAAGCGAGCATATTTCTTTTATAATACGAATTTGGCAAAAATGAGGTTTTTTTAATATTTAAAATATATTTAGATAGAAAAGATAATGGTGAAAAAAATCTCTAAACTACATCAATACACCATTTCTCACATTCTATTTCAGATCAGAAGATCCCCATTAGATAGGTTTCCTGTAGTAAATTATTTTCAAAAAATATTATTTCTATAGTGTTTTGATATCTCGCATAAAAAAAGCTTTTGTGTGTTATTAACGATATGAAGATTTTTTCCCAATAGTTTTGAAATATAAACTGTACGTATGTTATTTTAAACTGATCACAACTTGGTCGTTGCAGTCAGAAATGCAAAAAGGGTCCAACCCATAAAATATATTTATTTAATTGAAATAGGTATCGAATAAGCATTTCATTGTCATTTTATTTTAAGAAAAACGTTTTGTATATACAAGCGTAATACAAAGCGATGATTATCTCTAGAAAAAAAATCGTCTTATGTGCATTTTAACGTCCATTTTGCCCAAAAAGAACCTCGAGTAATGAAGTAGAAAAACACGAGTATATGGCGGTAAGAAAGTATAATTAGTTAAATAACTAAACACTTTTTTACTAAGTAAATAAATAAATAAAATAAAAATATTTATATGATAATCCAAAAATATTCAATCTTTTCATAATATATTACTAGTAAAAAGTTGATAACCTCCGTGATCTAGTTATAAATAGTTATAGTATATAAATTATAGTAATTTATTTTTAACAAACACTGTTTATTCCACTTTATATATAGTATAACTAGATATTAATTTATATAACTAGATATTAATTTATATAACTAGATATTAAATAAAAAGTATTCTCGCGCGCTAGGCACATATGTACTAGTGTTGTTCATGTATGGTAGTATTTCCAACATGTGCAATGATGAACTGCCAGTTTTGTGCCTACTTCAGAGGGTCTTAACCCAAGGTATCGATTGATGAAGTTAAAACTATACTCTCTCTCGGTCAAAGTCTTCAATATACCGGTATCGCCAATTCGGATATATCGAAGGCCACCACATGAACAAAATAATTACAAACAATTTTTAAAGGAATAAAAAAAAAACACGCATACTTTGGAAAAGTCAATGAAAAAATTTCACGTTTGAAAACTCGTTTTCTAAAAAGTCTTTATAATTTTCCTTCTTTATTGAGTGTGTATAGTGTACGGGGAAATTTTCATAAAATATTAAGCATTTAAGTTCAGACTACAGTTTTTGAAATTGTGCCAAGTATGGAAGAATAAAGTATACCACACCAAATGTGATTAATTTAATATTATTATATAAAATAATGTGCTTATGCGAATAAGTAGGCATTTCTTATGGAGGGGTTTGTAGAGTTTTAAAATTGATAAATGTAATTGAAAACGACGAGCGTAAATAAAGCACATTGGGTTATTTACCGGACAGAATATAATTATAATTCATTAATTGATTCTAAGTCTCACTTAACATACCCGAATTGGCAATGTACACATGTTGATAGTCGTGGCCGGGAGACAACATTTTCTTTGGATTCATTAATTCGGCGTTCTGCTTTAAACCCATTTGAGTATACCCAGAAATAGCAATTTGCCATCGCACGTCCTAGAAATACTATCGTATGTGAAGAAGTAGTAATATTTGCCTACGTAATTCTAACCAGACGAGCTAACCAAACTTGACCTACCATTTTTTTTTCTTTTTCTGGTACTATCGGATAACAAACCCGTAAGCCGCACATGGAAGGCAAACGTCTTATCAACTAGGCTACGGAGGTTATCAATTATAGTCAATGAAGACATCTAAGATGCTAACTGAATTCATAGGGCGATAAAAATGGAATGAACTGATTAAGATTAAAAAGCTATTCTAAAAAGTGCCCTATTAAAGAATTTTTTTACTAAAAAAGTATCGACGAAGTATTGCCCACATTTTACTGTTAGGTTTTGCATAACCAATGGAGACTGTGTGAAGTTTTACAGTCATTTGTTTGACACATATATTAATATTGACAGAATGCTACTGAAAATCTCCCTTTTGTTAAAAATGTGATAAAATATGTAAGTACTCCTATCACTATGTCTTTAAAAAAATTATCTGTATTTCGAATATTTGTACGTGTTCCACAATATTGTATTTTTTCACGAACCGCCTTCTTTCTGCTGCTTGATGTTTGTCAAAAAATTTCCATTCAGAATTCCAGGCGCTATCTGAACGAAAGAAGAACGAATCCCGTTTTTCGTTTCAGTGTGCTGAAAAGTTTCCGTGAAAAACTGCATCCGGCGGAACGGGGAAGTACGAATGGACGCCTGCGAGAGGAAAAATCACGAGGCAACAAATCTCCTGCTTTTATCAGCCGCTTCTTTTGTTTCTGCGATTATTTAGACCACCGCCTCTGAACTAGTTTTGGGAACCTCTTTATACGAGTATATTATTTAATTAATATCACTCAGTAAAGATTTTTTGTTCAATACGTATAGAATTTTTTTTATGAAAAACCTTTCGAAACTCAGCTGAAAATCTTCTAACTTTTTTTTTATTGTTCATGAGTTTTTAAAAAGAAAATCAAATCTTTTATAATTGTTTCCCTACAAACTGTTTTGTGCAGTCAAATATTTTAATTCGAGTTGAAGTGGATCATTAAGAATGAAGGAAATCCCTAGAAATTAATAAAACCTTTACCAATTTTAAAACTATTTTCTAAAAATTAAATTAGTCAAATCATTAATACAAAATCCTTGAAAATATTATAAGTGTTAAGTGAATACGTCCTTGTCAATATAATAACGAAGAAATATGTGTAATCGGTGTGTTTTCTTGTTTTACAGTTTATTTTTCCTTAACGATGATTAATGTTTCTATAAAACATTTTTTTTTTTTAAATCATGTTCCGTTATTTGAGAAACACAACCTGGACATCGTTTTTTTATTCCCTCGCCTTGCTAGCCTTTCCACACAGAAAGCTCGCGATGCGGGAAAGATGAAGGATTATGTAAATGTTCCCCGTTGCTATAGAGACGGGGGTAAGTCAGGGTTGCTGGTTAAATATTAAACTGCCGGGAATTTCGCCGGCCATCCTGATCTAGGCTTAAGGAGGAGTGAGAGCACCACAATGAGTTATGGCAACATTAAGTGGTGTTACATTACAAATAAGGGCGGTTAATTACTTAGGATTAGTTTTTTATTGGATTAGCCACAATTGGGCTAATGGTGCGACGTAAAATTTCTTTATGTCTATTAAATCGAATCGTATTCGCTTGGCTTATTTCCTTTCAATGAATTTCGCAGTTGTCTCCAATCAATTTTATGATCAATCGATGATAACAAATAGCTGAACAATTTTCTTTATCTCAAGATAAAGTCTAATAAACTCGTGACAATTATATTTTATTATATCTACTTGTTGCCTTGGCTACTGAAAGCGGTACAATTTAAAAGATTTGAACCAAGATAAAATTTGATGATTGTGGGAATGATTATCGAATATATACGATTGATCTTAAAATTAGAAAATAATTTAGAAAGGTAAAACTAAATTAAAAAATAAATAAACATATATTTCCTCATTGAAAATTCGAATAAGTTGTCGTTTATTCTGAAAAGTACGTAGTTCTCCGTTCATGATTTACGACAAACTTGCGAGAAAAATATTTTTTAGAAAAGCGGTATTTTTTTAATTGAAGAAATTTAGGCTGTTTGAATCGATATCTGCAAAAACTTTCCAGATAAACAATTCCAAATATTGATAGTTCATTTATTAATTTTCTTTGATTGACAATAAAATAATACAGTAGAGGCATTTCAAAAATAAGAAAAATTGAAAGGCAGATTTGAAAGAACTTGTCAGGTGTAAGTAATCCAAAAGCATTCAACTGTGTTTAAAAAAACACAGGAAACCAAGTAAATAAGTAAAACATAAAGTTAAACTAAAATTTTCGTCCGTAGTCCGTCCCCCATAAAAATTGTATTAAAAAAAGGGAACAAAGATCAAAAGTTCCTCTTGCAGTTATTTGTATACGTATTACATATACCTTTAAATTAAATTTAGGTTCGTCATAATATCTTGACTAAGCAATAAATTTAAGTATAAACAAAAAAACAAATATGTATAATTTAAAAATTTATTTTTTAAGAATATAAATTGGCAGTCATTTATTTAAGATAAATTACAAAAAAAACTTGAGTATACGAAAAAAAAAATGAGTATTAGAATAAGAAGGTGACTTTTAATATTTCGTTTTATTATAATCTTCTTATTTAATTCTAATTTATCGCGCTCACTGTCCGCGAAGAGTTTAATGAACTTTGCAAAAAAAGTATTTCGCACACATGATATATCATAAGTTGTATGGATGTATTTGTATTATGAAACGCATAATTTTTTTGATATATATAATGTTGAGTTAAATACACATAGAAACTAAAAAAATAAAAAGGGAACCTGTTAACTTTGAACTTTATAAAATCCTTGATCTACACATTTGTTGATGATTACTCACTATATAAAATCCTTGATCTACACATTTGTTGATAATTACTCACTATATAAAATCCTTGATCTACACATTTGTTGATGATTACTCTCTATATAAAATCCTTTATCTACACATTTGTTGATAATTACTCACTATATAAAATCCTTGATCTACACATTTGTTGATGATTACTCACTATATAAAATCCTTGATCTACACATTTGTTGATGATTACTCACTATATAAAATCCTTGATCTACAAATTTGTTGATGATTACTCATTATATAAAAAAATTAATTTATTTTGTATTCTTTACGAAATTTCCTTAAAATAGCCTTCTAAATTTTTATACGCAAATTACTTTGCTTTACTTGTTTTTTATTATGACATTATAACAATATTTTGGAGGTGAAAACTATAAGTTTATTTCTTTCTTTATTGATAAAATTATTAGTATTTGTAAAAGATTTTATGATGAAATAAATCATAATAAAAAACTAAAAATAAGATACACATTATGCACTTGTATTACTTATTAACTGATTTTATTTACTTTAAATAAACGAGATTATTTAATCTTTATACTAAATCTTTATTTTATCTGTTTTGAGATTATTGATGAAACATCCAAAAGTTCTCTATGGGTTTTTATTGAAAATAAATTTGGTTATGGCTTATTTATTTATATGATTGAATACATATAATTGATTAAGTTTTTTTATGTTTCAAATACGTCAAAAAATGAATTACGTGGATTTAGTATTTTTTGCGTATTTTTATTAATATATGTTTTATTATTCTCATTAATTTGACCTTCGAATACGTTTTCATGTCTTCATTATATATCATAGGTATTTACAAATTTTAATGATCACAGCTTTATCAAAAAATTTATGAAAAACGACTATCATAAAATTTACATTAAAAAAATCTAAGAAAATTCAGACTTGCATAAAAAAAGCTTGTTTAGAATGTAATAAATTTCGTAAAATATAAAAACGTGAATACTTATATCATACTCGAGTTATTTTAAGAAGCAATAAATTAGCAAAAAAATATGAAGCGAATCAAGTTAATGCAACACATTTATTCTGGATTCTAATCCAATCATTCGCGCCTGGCCTCAAATTCTGAAATTATTTGAAATATTTGTGTTTTATCCCGAGTTTCTCAAATGTGAGCTATTTTCTTAGAAATATAAAAAACGAGTTTTATTGCTCTGAAATTATTTAGTTTTGACTCTGTTTTAATTGTTTGCTTTCTGAAACTTTTAATTTGTTATAGAACAAGTTATCTTAATCTCATCAACTATAAAATAAGTATTAACAAGTTTTTTGAGAGTGCTCTTAATGAAGTGTAATGGTTTTGGAATAAAATTATTATACATCAAGGCATCTTTGTATTATTTTTGAGTGCTCGTAATGAAGTGTAATGGTTTTGGAATAAAATTATTATACATCAAGGCATCTTTGTTTTATTTTTGAGAGTGCCCTTAATGAAGTGTAATAGTTTTGGAATAAAATTATTATACATCAAGGCATCTTTGTATTATTTTTGAGAGTGCTCTTAATGAAGTGTAATGGTTTTGGAATAAAATTATTATATATCAAGGTATCTTTGTATTATTTTTGAGAGTGGTCTTAATGAAGTGCAATGGTTTTGGAATAAAATTATTATACATCAAGGCATCTTTGTATTATTTTTGAGAGTGTTTTTAATGAAGTGTAATGGTTTTGGAATAAAATTATTATACATCAAGGCATCTTTGTATTATTTTTTTAAAAAGTATTTTGCATTTGGAAAAAAGTGTTATCGTTACCCCGTGGACAAAAACTGTAATGATTTCAAAACGTCAGCCATTTCCTAAGCCTGACATGTTTGGAAATAAATCTGTTTTTTTTACTTTAAAGGTTTGTATTTGAGACAATAAAATATTATCTCGATCACGGCATGTCCCTATGGAGGTAGGTAGAGTTTACTTAATTTTATTATAGAATTCATTTTTGGAACCAATCAGGTTCATACATCTCAGCATGCAATCTCTCTCTAACGCTTTGATAATTTGGCCATACTTAATACCAAAAACTGACATGTCGATAGCGTCGATATTAGACTTCAAACTTCCAAAGCTGTGATCATCCATCGTGGATAAAGCAGAAAGTCGTGCTTCGTGAAGTAGCTGGTGTGTAATCCGAGCTTTCCGTTTCATAATAAATACGTGGGTACATAATTCAAAGGATGAATCGGCGGGAAGGAGAACCGCCGTTAGTCACTATAATTACCACTTTTCAGGAATCAAAAACATTTTTCGAAAATTGTAAAAATTTACTTAAAAAATACACGATGTAACATATGTTACATACAAACTAACAAATACTTGTCTTTCCGCCTGTGGGTAGCGAATGAGATTCTGGTTTGTACTCAAATAAAAAAAAAGGTTCCCGGCTAATTTTCACATAATGCTTGTTTAACACAGATTGCCAAATGTCAATAAACCTGTTAAGTTATACTACAATATACGAGTATACAACGCAATCGTAATATATACAATCATCATATTTCCCTTTAAGGATAGACAAAGAGCAAAACTTTCTTATCATAACATACTATTACTTAACCTCCTCCTCAGCCATACATTTCCTCCTATTTCTCCTTACCTTTCTTTCTACTACAATCTCATTCGCTTAATCTAGCCACGCTTTTCCAGGTAATCCTCAACTATGGCTTCCACTCATGACTGTTTCATATATTTTTTTATTCCGTATTTTGTAATCAATCCGTTCAACATGTCCAAACCATCTCTTTGGGCTCTTTTTTATCCCACTTAACAAATCAGTTTATTACCTCACACTTAACGTCATGCTCTATATTGACACACCACATATTCTTCTCAATGCAACATATCCATATCAATTATGCTTATTTTAATGAATTTTTCACGTTCACATTTCACTATCACACCTTAGTATGGGAGTGAAACGTGGACGCGAAATACGGTTTTGTGAACCATAATATTAGCAAATCTTGAGTTTGTTTGACTTGAATGTGTTTTTTACTGCCTCAATGACAAAACTATGACCTCTACGTTGATGAAAAATACTTAAAAGGGTTTACTTTTGTTTCTGGGTGATATAATACATTTAGGTTAAATATGACAGATCGCACAAATAATGTGTTTCCAAAAATATGAAAAAAATGGAACTAAATTAACACGCTGGTATATTTTTAGCAAATGTTAAGTTTGATTTTCATCCTTTGTTTTTAAGTTTTGTAGAGGGAAAAATATTACGTGTTTTTACTGAATATAAATTTTATCCACTAACAAAAATCAAATGTGCAGTGGAATCCTCCTTAAGTCTAAGGTTAAAAGTGTGACCAGGTTTATCGTAAAAAATGTTGCTTACTTCTGTCTTAGGACTATTGTCGTTTGCGTACATTTCAACTTTCCTACGGGATACATCACTCTCTTTGAATACCCCACTCTGTCTGAATACCATCTCGCCGGAAGTGCCGTACATGAGGACGGAGAATTTCGCTTCCGGATTCCGAACTCCCGCCACCCCTTATGAGAGTTTTGGGTGCCAATTTTAACGGGAAAAATATTTTAGCAAACTGTTTTGACAAAAGTGATAAACTGTCATTTTTGTGGACTTTTCTCAAAGAAGTTATTCAAAAACGTGCCTGTGTGAGAACAATGCTTTATTTTTTATTTAAAACGAACTTTAAAAAAAATCTGCATCCATCATGTTTTATGAGCCCAGGAAGTGAGTCAATAAATTCATAATTAGCTTTTGTATAGTAAATTAAAACTAAAAATAAAGGCTAAAGCTAAAATAAATTATATATTATACCAGTAAATGGTATTGTTTAATGTTATGCAACTATCAAATTAGTTAAATTGATGTGAATTCTATTTTTCCACTAAAGCTCTAATATTGGTAAAATTTGTAAACATTATCTGAACCAAAAATGTCCATTTGAAGTTAATTGATCTAATGTAGTGTTTAATGCAAATTACACTCAAATATACTGGTTCAAACTTTAAAAATGCTTACGTGATGCATAACACTATTCAGAAATTTTACAGATAAAAGATATATTAGGTATGATTTCGAGATTAATATTTAAATACTACTTTATTCACCAAAGAGGTACTCGAAAACTTATTTTAAAATATTGAGTCTAATATAATCAAATAAATTGAAATCCTATTTAAGCAAATTAAAACTAAATATTAGTGGTTATTTGCTTAGTGAAATACGTATTGACAATTTGACAGGCTATTTATTATTACATGTAGTTACCAATTGTTAAATATCAAAATAAAACACTTAAAAAAAATATTTAAATTCAAATCAAACGCCCCTGATATTAACATAAACATATAAGTGTTTCGTATAAGTATAGACTGAAACGAAAAGAAGGTTCGAGATAAATCCTGAAGGACGATAAGCAATGTGTAGAATGCATCGGATCGCAGCGGGGTATCGAACCGAGATACCAGGGGTTAACTGATGTCACTTGTGTCACGCGGCCACTTGACAGCAGTACGCTGGGAACGGCCTGCGGCCCTAGAGGATTGGCAAACGTTTCTATTAAATTTATTTTATTTTATTTACTAGATTAAAAGTGGTTGTTTAAAAAAAATTAATATTTAAAATATAGGTTTTGAAAGTCTTTCATTAAAAATCGATAAAAAATAAGTATATTTATATTCAGTGAAAATAACTTAGTGTATGGTAATTATGCCTTTCAAATTTAGGTCAGGTAGTTGCAAAATGTAATAATAACAAAAAAAAATTAAAACAATATAGACTACGGATTATTGAAATTCGAATTTAAGACTTGACAATGCAAATCATAATTCTATCTACGAGACCAATGAATGATTTGACAATCGTCTATTTTGCAACTGTGATCTAATGAACAATGCATCTAATACCTAAATGTTGTAGATTTTTTAAAATTTAAAATATTTATTCGCTATCAATCATAACATATATGATATATCCGTTTAATTTGATAATAAGTGTGAATGTTCATTTTATTGTTTTTTTATATAACACGGTCCTCAATTTTTTTTCCTCACAATTTTCATATCTTCAATCAGTTCACTTAGCTAAAGTTTTTCCCTCTTTAAAGTTCTAGCTCAGCACTTTAAAATTTAAACATAAAATACTTACTTGCAACCACTGTTTTCATTACATTTTTAAAATATGTCTACAAAATAAAAGTTATCATAATTTCGCTTTTAAAAAAAATCAGTTCAAAAAGTATAAGAGACAAGAATAATCTTGTGTTTTTCTGTAGGGAATCAACTTAAATAAATTTAAGGAAAGTTTTCGCAAATAAAAAGATAATTATTTTTCCATTTAGTTCAAATACCGTCTCATAACATTAAATTAACTATAATATTATATATATAAAGAGAAAAATATCGTTGAGTGGAAGATCCAAGTTAAGCGTAAAAAAAACATCAAGATTGCGAAATGATCAAAGAAAATTTCCTCGGTCGAATTATAAAATACAATCAGACAGATGTATTGTTATAAAATGGTGTGTCATTTGGAAGGAATTTGGCAGTTACGAATACATTGCGAATATTTATCTTAAACTTTGAGACACCTGACGTGTTTCAAAACAAGTTCTTAAAAACCAGCGAAAGTCAAAATTAATATAAATATAATAAAGAATCATTAATGGGGATGTCAATTATTTTTACAATTCTTAAAAGAAGCCTGTTGTTTAATAAACAGCTGACTCTTGATTATCCGGGGTGGTAAGGAATAAATTTGACCCGGACTATTTACGCTGGAAAAAAGAACATTTCAACTACTCAAGCTCCAAGTTATTTCTTTTGACAATTGATCAATAAGTGGAAAAGTTCTTCGTAGAAAGAAGCCAAGTACTCGTATTATTCATTGAACGTGGAAAATATATAGCGTCACCCATTATCAAGCTTTCCAAGATTGACACTTCCACGTTATTTATTTATATCGTATGAAACTACGGTTCAGAGAGATAAGAGTGCTGTATTGATTAATCGAAACCTATTATGTATGTGTCAGGATTTTATAACAGTAACTGCATTATATTATATTCTTCCTGTTCAATAATCCTTTGATTCTGCAAAGTTTGAGTTATGCTATATATTATTTATTACCCATACACGTATGCCCTGTAATAAAATGTTTCATAAGATAAATAAATATTTAGATAAAGGTATGCATACTGTTTAATATTAAATTTATAATAAAATATGTTTTCACTGACATTTTTCTATCCAAATTAACTTTTTTTTTAGTATAACTTTTGATATTTTTCTTCGAGAGAATGTTTGTTAAGTGTTCACTAATAATATTCGATTATCAGGCTTTGCTTTTAAAAAATAGAATTAAGTGTTAAAAAGTCACATTTTGAAACTACGGTGATAGAATCAAAAACTTTTTTTTTAGTTTTTAATATGGTTACTTTAATATATTCTTTAAAACCATAGAATTATTTTTTCAATAGAATTGAAAAAATATTCGGAAGTTTTGTTTTCAAAATGATGTTAGACTATGAATACGACTTCTTCGTCACTAAGTTTTGTACCACTATATTCTTCATACCAATATATTGATTAGTTAAAAAATGACGGTTTTAATACATTTATCATTGTTGCAACAGTACAACTTGGTAGAGCGTTTTCCACGTGGTATTTTTTTTTCAACCAGCAGATTTTATTTTCACTCTTCAAAAATCTTAATCCACCAACCTTCACTCAAAACTTTGTCTATAAATCATATGGTTGGTAGGAAGAGATGGTCACTAATATATACTCGCTATATTGTGAACTGTACAATAAAATTAGGTACATGGCCGCGCGGTAACGCACTGGATATCCGTGCGTAAGGTCGCCGGTTCAAGTCCCGCGCTGTGCAACGCCACTGGAATGACACTGGCATTTTTCCGCCTAGTATTTGGAGGTATAAGAATACCTTTGACTTCGGCCATATCTATCCTTTTAAAAAAGAGGAAGAAACATGCCGATGTTCTCCGACAGTCTCACTTCGGTGTGCCATCGGACCCGGTACAGCGCAGTGACTGGTGAGTTTGCAAGTGTGCAACGGGTCACTCACTTAAAGAAGAGAAAAAACAACGAACCAAGAAAAAACAATAAAGATTCCGGTACAGCTTCGATTCGCAACTGAATTGAGATTAGAATGTCGAAGGAATATTCGACTACGAGATTCAGCAAAAATGACGACAGTAAAGTTAAAAATAAATTGAACACCAGATTGGACCTATTTTTGAAAATTTGGTATTGAGTCTTAAATACTCGGGTCAGAAGCCAAGTATTCTAACAAAGAAGTAACACTTATAATATGTAGTTTTTTTTAGTTAAATTGTTTAAAGTTTGGGAAACTCAGCCCACTAAGACACATGGTCCTGGTTCGTGTCGGATAGTCTCGGATCTCGGACATGGTAGGCCAATTATAACTGACGACCGGACGATGCCAGTGGACAACATAGACGATTTTCGTCGCGCTCTTGAGGTAATGTTGGGAAACACGCCGTACAAAATCTCAAATGAAAGCATTCATCTTTACCATTTCGAGTGGAGAAATTGAAAAAACGTGTTTTCTGTTTTGTAAATCAACCATACCATAGAGTCAGTTTTGAGGTAGGCACAGAGGATATATTTACACACCTTTGTATCCAAGGATACAACTTCTGTATTGTTTAAATCCATAAACCATTTCATAAATGCCATACTTTTTTTCAACTTTCCTTAGTTAAAATTTCTTACGTTTCTAAGAAACTGTTTCCTTTCATTGTTTTCACAGTGTTCGTATTTCTATTATGTAAGCCATAATGTGATATATTGGTTAATCTGTATATATGTTTTCAGAACATTCTTTAATAATAAATAAAATATTGCTATTTTAATGATTTAATTAGAAAATTACAGTTTATTTTCAGCAAAATATTAATATTTATTTGACATTTCCATGTACTTTCGACTTATATTTGAAGATAGCAAAACTTATTTATTATTTTCCAATTTAAAGCTACTATATTTAAAAAAAAATTAAGTCATCTATACAAACTGATTTTTAATTATTCTGATAGTTTAAAACGTGCTTCTAAACTTGATATTTTATAATTAATGGTTAAATAATTAAACTGTTATAAAAGAACACGGCAATGTTAACCGTTTATTTTTTGACAAGTTCTTAAACTATAAATAATATTTAATTTCCGACGAAACGTTTTAAAATAAGAAATGAAATAACTATACAAAAGGTTTTTGTATATTTCTGTATAATGTTTTATTCTAACGACTCTTTAGGCCCATCTTTAAGATATTGGGTTTCTTTTAGAAACAACATTTTAAATTCAGCAGAAAATGTCTTTCGACAAACTCTTTGATTAAAGACGACAAAAAAAAACAAAAGAAAAACTCTAATGCAAAGACAAGTCAACGATGACAAAAAAGAAGTAATGACAAAAAATAACAGCAATTAAGTCGACAAAACCAACTCTTTTCAAAATAAGAAGAAAAAAAACGAAAGAAGAGTTGTTTTTATTCGTGAAAAAACGATAAATTTTCCTTACAAAACGACAGATAAATAATAAAAACAATTTCCTACATTACACAAACTTTGCTACGCATAATTTATTCTTCCTCTAAACAAGAAAAACAAATGACGAAAATTCGTCTATAAATATTTTTAATGGAGTCTACAAAATTTATTTACATTTTATTTATGTGGGCGTCGTTTATTTGCCTACTCGAGTTCCCGCGTTATTCAAATTTAGAATTGTAAAGATGTAGGGTAGGACAAATGTTAGCAGGACCTACCTACTCGATCCACAAACATAAACATTTAAAAATTATGCGAAAGCATGTGTTTACTCGTTCCCTATTATAATAAAAGGGCTGAGAACATATAAATTTTTTCAAATAAATTTCTCAATTCTAGAATTGAGGGGCTAACAATTTTCATCAAAATTTTAATATTATTATGAACTAAATTAAAATATAATGATATACAATAAATTTCTATTAACATTTACCGTTGAATCCAGTTGGTAAGACAATCTATCAAACTAATATAGATGGTGTGATTCTTGTTCCCAATTTTTTTAAGAGGATTCAATTATTGTATGATTTTTTTATTTCAGACCTCTTGAACACTTTTCTGGTTAGTTTGGAGAAATCGTCACACATGAAACTCACCATTTATTACTTTTACTATTAATATTAATTCATTCAAAATCAAAGTAGTAAAATCCCTGTGTTTTACTTTTTTATATTCTTTAAAGCTGAAAAATAATCATAATGTAAAGTACAATCACCTTTAGACTGATTTTATGATGAAATAAAATTTTAAAATAAATATATTTTAGTCCACAATAGTGTTTTAGTACCAACTTGAATATATGTGGACAGAATATAGACGTAGAATAAAGCTGACAAAAGTCAAATAAATGTTGTAGAAATCCATGCACTTAAAATAACACATGGGGTAACAATGTATGATTGAATACAAAACGAAGTTATTAAGGATGAATGTAAAATAAAGACTAAAATGTTGAATAAGATGAAAAAGAGCATTCTGAGAAGATTTAGACATGTAGATCGAATAAACAAAGAAAAACTAGCAAAACAAATATACAGTGCAAACGTCAATAAAAGGTGTGGTACAGGAAGAACAAGAAAATATGGTTGAAACAAATGTCTCAATAGCAGACCTTATATCATTTGAATTTACTTAATGCAGCTTCCAAGCCGCCATCACTATATAAATCATGATTTTTTTTTATTATTTATATTATTATGACCTATTCAAGAATCAATCAATATAAATTTGCTTGTTTCCAAATATTTGAAGTATTGACCATCACTTAAAGCATGCGGGTATAAATAACTTGATTTGTATTATTTTCCTATCACGTTTTTGTATGTGATTGATTCTGGCTATAAGACCTACAAATTAACATTACAGGGCCAATCGTTAAAACGTAATTTTAAGACAAAAATATAATAAAAAAAAATTTTCTAAGATATTTAAATTACCGAGATGGAAATAAATTGACTGTTAGACGATAACAAATAGGTTATACAAATATATTGGTCGACATGTTATCATTTTGAAAGTAATCATCATCTTCATGTCATGTCATTATTGGAATAGACAAAGTTAATAGATATCCATTTAATTCTACCCAGGCACATGTTTTGCGCTTCGGCCACGTCAATACGTCTCTCCCTATGGATATTTCTTTTTATTAAGGCTGTGTCTTATTTTCTCTTTCAGAATTAGATTATTTAGGGCATGTCACGTTTTGACGTCTCATTTTAAGAGGTTAAAGTGTTAATTACTAAATTGTATAAATTAAACTATTTTTAACTATAGCTGACATATTTAACTTTATCTTGGTTTTATATTATTTAATTTAAATATTTCGTAAGAAGTTTTCTGTACTTCTTCATTTCTATATATTTGAAGTGAATAATATTATTGTTATTTTTTTTCAAAATTTGTATTAACAATAAAATTCTACTTTTCTAGTTGTCACGAGACTGCGATAATCAATAATCATTTGTCACACATGTCTTTTCTTGCATTAAATCAAACGGAACAGACATTGTGGACTTATCTTAAAGATTCGAGAATAAAATACGACGTCTACGCGTTGTTACAGAAATGCTCGTTCCCGTGTCAGAAAACCTTGTACAGCTGTGCGCAATATATAATCAAAGTTTAAATTAGAGTTGATGAACTTTGTTTCAGACAAACGTGTTCTTTGTATAAAATCCACAACGTGCGGCTTTCTTCAAAATTTCGTTGTTAATTTCAATTCTATGCGTAAATCCACTGGTATTTAGCAAGGGGTCTAACGCAAGATGAATCTTCTAACTTTGCGTGTTTCGGTTGTGGCCGAGGGTTTACTTAAGTGAAAGCGCTTTCCAAACATTTCATTGTATTAAATATTGATTTTTGCAATTTTACCAAAGGTTTAGGCTATACCTTTATAGAGCTCCTAATTAGAGCATTAAACAATATGTTTTCCACTAATTACATTAATCCCCGTGACATGTGTTTCCACCTTATATTTCAAGACTTTATTTGCACAAGATGAAACCGGTTTGTTATAAAAACAATATTTAGATCATACTCGTGTCACGTTTCATAAGAAGTGCGTGTAGTCTAAGGATTTTTTCGAGTGTTTTTTTTTACGTCTTTAGGTTATTTCCTCTTTTTATGTTTATCTTCTTTTTATGTTAGATTTTTATTGCTTCATTTCAACGTGTAATTTTTTTTAATGTAATTTTTTATGATAATTTTAGAGGTCTTGATTAATTTATATATAGCCTGCTGTATAGTATACTCAATACACTCTTTGTTTTTTAATAAACAATAAACAAAAACAAACCTCTTGTTTCTCAGAATAGATCCAATAGTTGGCTCACCTGAAGCGTCACATATAATTTTAAAAAATAAATTATTTGTAGTAGCTTTAATAAATTTTTAATATTTATTATTGCTTCAACTGTGTAGATTTCTTTAGTTAAGTATTGAAAAAAAAGCAAAATATATTTTTCTTCAGCTAAGTCATTTTCTTAGAAAATAATTGTCATTCTTCTCTTAATATGAGAAAAGTATGTGGGCATGAACTATTTATTTATGTTAAACGATTCTAACGAGGTATTTATATGTTCAACAGTATGCCGATAGTTGCAAAATGGCGAGGAAAACATGACACGTATTACCAAATTTGCGTAAATCGCAAACATGACATTTTTCTCCAATGAACCGACATAATTGGTGTTTGGTCAAAGGTGCCGTCAACGTTTATTTATTTAATTAAATGGTAATATATCTAATATGGAAGCTCGCACAGCGTTCAATTTCTAAATAAGATATTAAAACGGGTTTTAAACGTAAACCTTTTAAGCCAAATTACTCGCTTCTAATCAACATTCCCACACCTTCAAATAGATTAATTTTTAAAATAAAAATCAAACCTAGGATCCATGCAGTGTACGCTGCGTTTTAAATTGTTTTTTAATTGAAATTGTACAAACCACTGTTATGCAAGTACGCCATAAAAGCAAGTTATTTTATTGCCTAGTTTTACATTTAAATGTTAATTATATTGTAATGCAATGGCTTCACATGGATATAGATTAAGATGTTTTTGGAAACATTTATATATTTTCTATTCTTTTTCATGTTTTACAATAGGTTTTGAGCAATAATTTCAAATGTGGATTTAGTGTTTTATCATTTATGAGAAAATAGTAGGCTGAGATAATAAACATTTCCATACGTTACTTTTCTCAGAACAATTAATATATATTTTCTAAATAAATAGTCGCAAAGATAAAATATCATATGGCATTTGATCTTACATAGTTGCTTCCTAAAAGCGATAGATATGAAACACAAGCTTCAAAAAAATCTCAAAAACCATTACATGTCCCTTCAGTGACAAAATGTGTTATTCCTTATTTTCCATCAACCATTTTCCAATCTCTCTTTTATTTTTTTTGGCCATCGATGAACTGTTTAAATTTGTGTTCATTTTTGTTTTGTTTTTTAAATTTTGATTTTGTTATTACGGAAGTGCATTGCTTTTTTTTACACCTTTACTCATAACTTCGACAAATAATTAAATGATTGGTGGAAAAGAAATGCCAATTGGCAATATACGCCATAATATACACTGTGCAATAAATTTTTAAATCTATAAAAAAAAAAGATAATGACTATCTGTGTAACCATATATAGTAAAAATAGCAATTGAAAAAAATCTCTTAAATAGAAAATATCGAACACTAACTAACACCCATTCAAATCAAATCTTGAAATATTTTTCAATTGTTTGATAATTCTTAATATAAGGCTTTATACCAAGGCATATTATACATTTCAAATATTTTCTTCTCAATTTTTTTTCTTAGAGACTAAAAACGTACACAGCCTTAATATATTATGGAAGAATTTTAATATATATTTTTTAATTTTCTTATAAACTCTTAAGTAAGATAGTGGGTTTCAAACCAATATTCTATTTTGAACCACCGTACTCTAAGGGTCTGGACAAGAGTGTATGGTCTATAACAGGATATAACCGCAAGCGTCTTCGATATCGAGGCTTAATTCCACCGGTCAATTATTGGGATGGACCTCTTAACCTTCTATTACATGCTGGTCCCCTGATACTGTGGTTATCTTTTGAACAAGACTTATGAGAATTTCTAGACCCGTACATTTTTTTAATTGCCTTCATATTATATCCGCATGCACACTATATTTCCGAGTAATAATAAATTCGCCGAAAAATTTCATCCATTTTGTAAAGCAGACAACACGAAAGTCTTTAGTCAAATTTTATTTTAGTAAAAACATAATTGTCCAAACATGAAAGTCTAACAAAACAAATAGACAATGCAAGCATAGGTGGGAGTCGTGATATAACGAACGATAAATATGCGATTATACCAAATTAATGAAATTTTGAAAAAAGAAAAGGTGAGGAGTGAGAGAAACGAAAGGTACTTTATGAGAGTTCGTGTTAATGGCGAACAGGCGAAGGAAGTATGTTATATCGTGATAAGTTGACGCTCTATTCTCTCTAACTACCCCAATGTAGAAAATATGTGATGGCATCTATAATACTTTCATTGTTTACATAATAATCTGGTAGATATATTGCCATATGACAATCTCTTCCAACCAAATAAGGTGTTAATCAAACATTACGTAAAAACTAGCCTGAAACCCTTTTGTAAAAAATGGGGTATTAATGAGAAACTATTCCGCAACCCCCGAGTAGGAAGACACGTGTTTAATAATTTAAGCCACGGAGGCATTTATTTTATTTACTACGAAAAGTTATGTAACAACTATTCGTATTCGATTCAAGTACATAATTGTACTTGACTATGAAGCAATATTCAGACTGAACTTTTGCGATTTCCTTGCTTTTTTTTAAATACTCGATACAATGTTTTTTTTTTATTTATTTGAATTATATAGTATGTTTATATAGTATGTTTAATACGGCCTTTTAAAAATGTTAAACTATTAATTAAAATTATCAACATCATCATAGTATAAATAGGCTAACACCCATACGATGATTATCGTCGAAGAAAGAATACGAGAATTGAATTTTGAATACAAGAGAGCGAGAGAGGAATACTTGGATTCTCTCCGAAAGTAATTCAAAATTTGAATCTCGGTGGGTCCGTGATAACTGAACGAATTTTAAATACCTAGCTAACAATTTTTGAACCGGCGTAAAAGGGGACGATGTATAAATGATATATATAAACAAATTTTACATTTATGAAAATATATTTTCATAAATGTAGAATTTGTTTTACTTCCGTGAATATTTCACGGGTTGCAACTAGTAAATAATACTCACCGTTCGTACATGGGTTACAATATAAAAATAATAAAATTAATATCAATAAATGACAGCTGTCATATTAGAAAAATATGGGTTCTATGAAGGGGCATCACTTGACACTGGCGTATACTCCTTCATATATAGGAGCTCACGGCCATTATTCAAAGAGAGAGAGAGAGAGGTTTTATGAAACATATTTCGAATATAGAATTTAATCTATTTTTGATTGAAGTTTGTTTGAAATTCTGAAAATTATTAATGGTATGGTACTTATTTATATTAATAATTAGTAATGCTATGAATTCATCATTATATTTTTCGATTAGTATTATATTTGACAGCTATCACTTCTTAATATGATTATAGGCCATTATATGGTAGAGCAATAGTAAATAATATATGTATTAAGAATATATATATATATTAACTGCTGAGCAGACAAAAAATATCAAAGTCTTTTTTATTATTGACGGGTTCTTTATAGTACGTAATACCATTTAAGAATGACAATTTTCTTTAATAGACAATCCACAAAACTAGGATGATTTGTGCCATCAAATTTAAGTAATTATGATATAAATATTTAAATATGATTTAAAGATCTTTAAATATATTTTTTTAAATTCTGATGTAGATATCAGAATTTAAAAATAAAAGTAAACTAAAATAATTTAATGTTAAGATTCAATGATTCGTTTACTTTTTACATTTGATACGGGTTTATTTAGAAAATTTATTAATAATTTTACGGAATCAAAGTTAATAATTTAAGACATATTTTTTAATTTCATTTTTCTACGTTTTGAGGCAAGGTCTTATGAGAGCAGGTCCTCATGATAACAGCCAAAGAAAAAAAAATAAGAAGCTTTTTTTCTGACAACAAAAATTAAATAACTGAATAAAAAAATACTGAAAATTAGTTTTATGAAAACAACTTAAACAGATAGTAACAACGTGAATAATGAAGCTGTAGTCATCTCTAAGTAGACCTCCAAAAAATAGAAGAATATCTGGGAGTCAACATCTTAGGGCAGACGGTACTGATGATATAAAACCACACGTCTAGCTTGAGAGAAAGAAAATTTTTTTTTTTACTAGAAAAACACAAGCGGAACAAACAGTCGATTAAAAATATAACTCGAAATATATTTTACTAAACAAATAATAACAATCGTGCATAACAAAATTTGGCGTTATTTAGATGCGGCTAAATAAAATGAAATAACTAACATCTGCGAAGACTTGGCACGAACTTTTAACACGCAGATTTCTACACTGCCACGATAAGCCTTTTGGGGATTCAAGTATTGGAGAACTAAGGCAGTACTTTAAAACACGTCCTACTAAGTCTCACCACCTCCCATTGTATATAATATAATGCTCAGGCTCAGATAATATTATCGCACATGCCTTGAGAGGTTAAACTTGATATTCCGCGCCGTTATTCCTAATATGACTTCAAAGTTTACTCGCCATGGAAATCTTGCGGCGTCCATAACGCAGGATTCTTAAGGGTTTGTGGAAAAAGTTGGAGCTATCAGGTTTGAAATAAATCATACTGTTTGGGAGGCTGTATTGCTTGAGGCACGTGTTATTTTGAAATATATCCTTTATTTGTTGGCAATAAATGTAAATCCATCTTCCTCGGAACATACTACTTAATTCATACATACGACCATGTTATGTTTATTTTGAGACGACATCCATAGCTTAGTTTGTATGAAATGTGTCTTCTGACTTGGATTTCATGGGCTCGATTCCCATTGCACGTCTGAATTTTTCAATAACGATTACAATAATTTTTACTTAATGCCTCTTTAACATAGTTTTAAATTCGCTGGAAGAGATTTCAATAAGCCCGCTAGATTGTACTGTAATACAGTGAAAATGTAATATAGTACAACAGTTCAAAATATGTTCTTAAAGTAGATAAAAAAACCACTTACTTAAAGAATGCAGAGTGGAGGACAACTCTCCAGCTCTTTTCTTTGTCTCATTCATATCCATAAATCTCATCCTATGTGTTCTTCTATTATTCATATTTCTAATATTTCTGTAAGGTAATATTTTTATTTAGCCAAATTTTCCTTCGCTTAACTTTCCTGTGATTTAACTATTTCTTTGGTTAGTCTATCATTTATACGTACATGACAAATTAAATTGTAAATAAAAAGTTCATTTACATTTTTTAAATGTCTAACGCTATTAAGTAGCCAAAATTTATAACGAAACATACGAGTACATGTCACCATATTTTTTTTACACAAAATAATGCATAATCTATTCAGAGTAGTATAATACTCGTAGAAGATAAGAAAAGTTTTAAAAAGTAACGAAACGTAACATGATTAAATTAATGAAATTCTGTAAAAGAATATTGAAATCCCTATATAATAAGAGTGTATATTTGATAAAAAATGTTTAAACATGGCATAAGTGATAGATGTATGCCAGGATATGATGAAGTAGATATTTGTTTTCTATGTCCACTCCAGTAGAAAAGGGCATGACGAGATAATTTTCTACTTCGAATAATACAGCGCGACAAATAGAAGAGCTTCCTGATTCAGCACAACGCCATTTACACTTGGAGACATATTACATTTATTAACATCCTTAAATTCATTTGATTAAAAATGTGATTTAATTTTCAGTGAGAAATTCATTAACTTCCTCTCCTACAAAAGTGAACTGGGAACATAATGTTCGTTATTTATTCTACATTATTAATTTTCTCCCCTCATTTTGTTGATAGATTTCTATTTTCCCTTTCTCTTATTTTTTCTCAATTGGAAGGTAATGTATTTAACACTAATATTTGACTATTAACACTTTACAGTTATATGTCGTTGACAAATAGTAAGAAAAACTCGAATTTATTTAATTAATTTTCTGTTTAACGTCTCATATACAGCTAATGAGGCGTCCGGCTTTTTAAACCAGTTTAACTGATTCCTCATATAGAACAAAGGTGTAACAGTACTATTCGATGTATTATAAAATAAAATAACATTAAATTTTGTATTTTTTCAATTCATATTTTATGATTATCAATACCTAAATTTTATGGATAATTTTTCTTTCACACTAAATAATTTCAGTTCTTGACTTTTTTTTAAAACGTCACACATTTAGAGGGTATATTTTCTAAAATTTAGGGGGGAAAAGAAAATATTAGTCCACGAACATTGTTGGTAATCATAGTAAATACTTATAGACAGGCTGTATTCGAAATGAATTATTTCTATTTTGAAGATTTCAACACAATTGAAGACTTCTATAGCCTAGTTTGTAAATGTGTATCTCCCAAATCGGGTATTGTGGGTTCGAATCCCGCGTTTACGAAATATTTTTAAAAAGTTTTCAAGATGGGTAGAATTTACTACAGGTCTCATTAAAATCTTCGTAGTAGCCCGCAAAGTTGTACTGTATACAATGAAAGTGTTACAATACGACTATATTAATTCTTTTCAGAGTATTGTGATGATAAAACTAGATTTTTTTCGAAAGGAATTGGGTAATAACGGGAATATACCCTAAGCTGGAATCTATGCGTCGTATTAAGTAGACTACGGGGGTCGTGTGTTATTTTTAACCTTAACTCATTAGTGTAGGTTCTTATGTTTGCATATACGGAATCGATTTGATTTATTTTCATTTAAAATTAAACGAAGAAATGTGTAGGGTGATTTGGGGCTATTTTGCAAATATAAGTCCAAATTGTACAATATTTTTTCATTAAAATATATTAAAGTTATCAATATTTAATGTTTTTTTTTAATAATCCCGCGCACCACCGCAGGCAATATTACTAAATGAACAACAACAAAAGGGTTTGAATGCGAATATTTCTCTCTCCTGGATAAGAAATAAGAAGTGTTGCATAAATGCATTTATCATGCTGCCTCAGCAAGAGAAACGGGTTTGCGTCAGGCTTCGGGCAGCATCGGTCACAATCGGCGATTTTGCTCGCGAACACATACATTTCTTTCCCTCCAAAATGTTCCCCGCGTGCGGGACAAAGACATAATATACATAGTTAGACTAAATGATAAATAAACAGAATCATATCACTTTACATACTTATATTTTAGTTATTTTAAGAACGATAATTTGCAGTCAGATTTATAGGACGTAATTGTGTAAAAAGTATCCAATTCACATTATATAGTATCTGTTTTGAGATAATTTTTGTATGTATAATATCAATCAGATTAAGCACATTTTCCATTTTCGTTTCCGCTGTTATGTATTTGGCAGAGTTATGGTAATATATTTTATATGCATTCATATTTCAAACTTACTTTATAAAAATATATATTTTATTAATATAAAATTAATTTAAACTTTCATTTTGTAATTATTACTGCTAATGTTTTATTATATCCTTATGTTTCTAATGAAGCCATAAATGAAAATCAGATTGAAACCGAACCTGCAATTTCCAGGCTAGATGACAGGCACGTTAGCAAGTAAACTACAGCGAGCCAATCAGTGTCAAAATCTGTTAATACTCGTATGATAGTCTACTCAAGTATACTTGTATCAACTTTGATGAATGGGAGTGAATCGTGGACGTGGAAAAAGACAAAGTAGTCGAATAAATGCTGTAGAAATACACTTAGACGTATACATTTGGTGACATTGTATAACAAAATTAATTTGTTATTTTCTTTATATGTCCATTCTTACAATAACTTAAGATTATATTCGCATTTTATAGTTCCTACTCTTTGAATCTTATAACGAGGAATTTTCTTAATATTTTTTATTTATTTTCGTTATGTAATCGTTATCTTTGAGGTATTTCAAAAGATCTTAATGAGCTGCAAGAATGTTTTAATTGGTGCGGTAAATATTTTTATATAGTATCGTTATAACATTCTTTACGTTTTATTTAAATTTTTCATGAAAATTATTTTAATTTAAAAACTTTTCCACTTAAAAAATGTTTATATTAGAAGGTAAGTTTAGATATGCCTTCAAATTTTACAGCAATGCAAAAATAAATTTAAAAAAATGAACATTTTTGCTGTCATAAAAAAGAACTTAAGCGTATATCCAAAAATAATATCCAACCAACAAATCACATTTTAATAATATATACCTACTAGCAATCTTAGAAAGATAATTATTAAATTTTTATTTATTCAAATGATTCTTTTCAGCATATCCAAATTGGTGATGCCGACATGTTGAATAACGTGACGGTTAGACAATTCTGAATAACGTGACGGTTAGACAATGTTGAATAACTTGACGGTTAGACAATTCTGTCTTCGGTCCCAATAATCCAGCCTTCTCGTTAAGAATCACTCGGATAGGCACGTTACTCACAGTTTACTATCGTACGTGTTTAAAACAGTGCCGCTCATGGACAGTCTAGAAAATGGACTTTTAAATCAAACTGGGATCCTCTTAACATTATTTCCTACTTATAACCTGAAATCAAATCTGACACCTCGGTATGGAAGACAATCGTCTTATTAACTAGGTTATGGAGGTCGTTTATTAGTAAGTTAGTTGATTCAAACTATTCTTGGTTTATTTTCTTGGAATTTGAACTCATAAAATTAATGCTATGCCATAGTTGTCTATGTTAACAGATTTTTTTGTAAATTTTGTTCATAGACACTAAGAAGCCAAATACTGTTTCGATGAACGGTGATACTATGAGTTATGTAAATAAGTTAAGTAACATAAAATATAAACTAACTTAATTTTTTAAAGTTACACTGGTCCTAAGCCTTCTCCAGAAAATCCAATCGATGAGTACCAAAATAATTTACTCACAAGATAATCAATTAACATAGACATTTTTTTAAACATATTTGAGACTTTTAGTAATTTAATTCGTCATTGGAAAATTTTGAATAAATTACCAATTTTTTCAACTCATTGTATTTAGAGTAAATTACTCAAATTTTTAGACTTGTAAAACCGTCTTCATGGCTATGCAACAAGTCTGAACTACAATGGTTTTGCGTTAGCATTCAGTAAATGTCATCAACCGAGTGCGAACACAAAACGTATAACTCGTGAAAATGGTCTATACGATTAGTCTCAAACATACAGCAATCAAGTTTAAATATAATACACAGTATGCTATTAAATTAGAAAAATATATTTTTCTTATTAAGTTTTATATATACTTAAAAAATGATCCCTTTGTTGCGTTTAAATACTTAACAGATGTGTTAAAAAATAACTAACTCCGCTACTGGTAAACAAGCATCTACTTTGCCACATAATAAACGGACGGTTATGCGAGCAAATAGCTAGTCGCCTTGGCAAGATAGAGTTGTCTTCCTCGATTCTTGCTCGCTTTACTTGGTCTCGCCTGGCACATCCTTACGCACCTGGCACCAACACTACGTCCCTTCAAATATCTCACGTGATTTAATTACGATAACAAAATAAGGAGGCTCTTTGGCAACGAAATGCCGCAGTATTTGCTGTCGATTCTTGTGTACAAGGTTATAATTTTCTTCGAGAAAATACTCAGTCTTAAGAAAATATTACAAGTGAACAAACTAAAGATAATCTGTATTTCTAACAGGTTTAACTTTTAGTTCAAATATGTTTAATACGTATTGTAAATACCTACACATTAATTACATATTTATTACAATTTTTAAATTATTAACTTTTAAACATAAGATACACTCTAATTGTTTTTTGTCGTAATTATGTAATTTACGTATAATTTTAAATGTATTCATTAAATATATCCGAACTAGCGTTGGATCTGTTAAAGATCGTGTCTGAGAGAAAATCTCTTATTTGGCCCCATCAATCGAACCATCGGGCTTTAGAATTACTTCAATAGGCACGAAACTCGTGTTTTATCAACGCTTGCATTGTTCATACTACCGCACGTCAAGATTTAATAATCTTCACAAACCTCTAGCGCTCACGAGTGTTGATGCTAGACGAACGACGGTATCATCGAAAATTGAATCCGGAACCTCCAGGTAAAAGTCCAGCGTTTTATCAGCTCGAACTCGGTGGACGTTTTTATTCAACAGGCTTAATTGCCGTATTATTTTGCTTGCAAAAATATTGGAGAATCATACAATATTGTACAATTAATGTGATTTATTTATACGATAGAATCAAATACCCAATGCTGCAAACAGGAATATCAAGTTATTATGTTCTTTGCCATAGTACCCTGTAGATGAACATTCATGAATCATACTTAAGCCAACTTAATAATCTTGTTTGTAAGCAGAATTATTTATATCTCAAATAAAATCAAAAGAATCGTCTTATTAAAATACTGTTTTAAAACTAGTAACTTAGAATTCATAGATATGTGTATTCAGTCCTATTTGCCACAAAATCTTAATGCTCTGTGAATATTGTTGATAAACATAATTAAATAACATCAAAAGGATTGTTTGTCTTAGAAAAATGTTTTTTTTAAACGAATTCATAGATAACTTAAGTCTTATTTCAAAACAAAAAACCTTATACAGTCTTTCATAAAATATCGTGAACCCTATTAAAGCCAAGTTTAAAGCAGAATTATTTATATCTTAAAATCTAAAGAATTATTTTCTTGTTTAAAAAAATGTAAATCAGAAACTATGGATAACCTAAGCCTTATACTAGAACAAAAAACTTACTCTTTATTAATATTGAATATTAAAACCTCATTACGAAATTCAAGAGTTTTTTTTATTTATTTTTTTCCTTTTTATACTAAAAAACTGAGAATATATTAAAATATGATATCAATTGATATAACATTTTGTGTATATCATAGTTTGTGTGTTCGACCAATATAATATTATATTATGACGCAGATTCGCAAGTGCGAACGGCTGTGATATTTTGTCCCCCGGACATACCTGTAGTCCGATGTAAGATAGGGAAAATTTATTGCTGTGGAAATATGCAATGCATCTTTTGCGTTCATACGTTGTTTACGAGTTTGTAACTACCTTTACATATACCCGGTGCGAATAATGTCCCCTGTTCCCTCCCATTCTATTCACCTTAAAGGCCGTCGCCATTTGGCTAGGACCAAAACAAGTAACAAGATCGTAAATAAAATAATATAATTATTTGTTACATAACGTAATAATGAACTATTCATAACTTTGTCCCCTTTTATTAATGTTCCAAAATATACATTGATTAAGTTTATATTTTTTTCTACTTTGAAGGTTGAATTAATTTAACAATACTTGACCAAGCAACGGTAGAACAGTCACCGAGAATGAAATAAATTTCTTGCAATGTTTCAATTTATCGTACGTATCGTAATGATCTTTTTATTCTGTGACTTTATATTGAAATTTATTCTTGACTCGTTCGTTTAATATTGACTTAACTTATAATTCAAAGTGTAATGTAAGATGATGTAAAGCCGTAAAAAAATTCTACAAAAAATTGAAGTTTGTACGTAACAAATAATAAGTTGGTGTCAGTGATTTTAAGAGACACGCTTTGAAGTGAGACCATTTGCCTAGGAATGGGTGCTGAAACCTTAATTCTGTTATTTATAAAAACATTTGCTCTCCAAATTTTAAATAATCTAACTACACAAACAAAATATCAACTACTAATCTATTTATAACAGCAGAAAAGAATCCTTACGTACTTAGGGCATATTGCTAGTAAAAAATAATGAATGTTGGAAGAAGCTGGTGATCGCGGGGACTGTTGAGAGAACTAGAGCAAGAGAAGGTGTTTTATGAGAGATAAATTGAATAAAAGAGTAAAATGGATCCTCTTTAATAATTGCATTCAACATGACCTAGGAGCAGGAGAAATGGAGACAGGTGGTGGACCGAGTTTCAGATACTGCAGAAGATTACGCTATGAAGAAGAAGAAATAACTGTTTACAAAAATCCTACAAAAACTTTTACTGTTACCCGATCTTTTTCAGTATTTTTTAGTGTAAAACCTGTACGTCACTGTTCATGAACGTATTCCGGGTATTCAAAGGACTACTATGAAAACAGGCTGGTCCAGGAATGAGCCTTAGTGTACGAGTGATTTACATTAAAAAAGCGAACTCGTAAATATTATACGAGTACATACTATACTCCGTTGACAATATAGCACGTGTAAAACAAACATACAAAACAACCTGTGCTCTCTACGTTTCTCAAATGTGTTACTATATTACAATAAATCTTATTTTTTTATATAAAAACTTGTATCCTTTAATGATACGTTTATTTGCCTAGGCTTGACAAACTGTAAGATTACGTTCTAGCTGTATGTTTACTTCTTTAAGGTATTTTCGAAATCAAAAGCTTGTAAAAATACTGTAATTTTTTTTTATAATGTTCCCCAATGAAAAAATATTAACATTTTTTCTTCTTCAGTTATTTATCCTCTCCTATAATTTATTTCAGCGTGAGCAGCTCAATTATAATATTTTATTATTGTATAAAGAAGTACTTTTTGCTTTTATGTTAAGTGATACAAGAAGCCGTGAGTAAATTAAAATTCAGCACTAAAAAAACAAAATATAAAAAGAAAAAAATATATTTACTATATATTTGAACACTACAAAATATAAACTGTAGGTGATATTTTAATGACTGCTGATCTTTTGCCCTTTATATATTTTAATTAACAAGTTATGATCTTTGTGAGACTGATTTAAGGGTTGTTTGTTCTATATGGAACTAAGTAAACTTTTCAAAAAAAAAAAGAAAATGGGTATTTTAATTTATTTTCTTTTGTGAATTTGAATCAATCTTTTTGGAAACGTTTGAATACCAGTTGTATATAGGAAACACAACACAATCGGGTGCATTTTGGTCCAACAGCTAGCTTGACAATATCAGATAAGTCCCGATACCTTCAGCAGCATAATACACAGTCCTGTACAGTATACAACCTATACAATACACAACAGGAATAAATATGGGAGAAACCCACGCTAGAATTCACATTCGAGGAATTTCACGCAAGCGATTCAATTCAATAGAGACCGTGCTCCATTTGGGTCCAGATACCAAATACTTGTATATATAAACTTCTTCCTTATTTAGTACATGAAAAGTGATAAATATTTCAAGATATTAACTTAATCAAGTGAATAAGGTAACAGTATACCGGTTTAATTTAAAGTACTTTATATATTTTACTGTGGAGAAGTCGTTCTGAATGATACAACAATATATTCTCTAATGTAGATGTATACACGTAAATGAAAATTAACCCGTCCCCAGTTTTCTTTAACATAACACATTGCTTCTAAACACTTTAATATCTCTATAAATATAATAAATACTGGGTTCAGATTTTAGGTATTCTTCCGTAATACATTTACGCATTGAATAAAGAAAATAATATTAATATTAATTAGCACTTATTGACCACATCAGAGATATTTCGTGAAAATCGGGAAAAAAATCACCAATACAATCAAACGTGGGTCAGTGTGTGACGTAGGTATATTAATTCTATAAAACCGCTATGGGTGAGGAGGCAACGCTATTCATGTCTCACTCTCACTCTACTTCGGTATATGGGAACGCAAGGCATAGAATCTCAGTTCGCTCGCTTCTCTCACTCAGTAGGTCGGCGGCTTTTGGTAGAGGTGGTCGCTTCGCCCGTTTGATGAACGTTGGCCGATGTTTTCTTTCATGTTTTTAGCAATTAAATTTCAATTATTATCATTTTTGACTTCAATTTTAATTAGTTTAAGCGATAGGCTATAAATATTCTTATTTTTTCGATTTTAAATTGCACATTTTTAGATGTATATTTATGTGTATTGAATACACAACACCGGAACGTGCAGATTTTTTTATAGCATAGGAAGGGAAAGGTTAAAATATAAAAAAATCCTAACTTTTTTTTCTAACGTAATTTTGCCTTTTCCTTGCTCTTGAGAGAAATAATTCCTTTTCTTTTACTCAAAACTAGTGTTGTTGACAGTATTTGATTTTTTTCTTTCAATTGTGGTTTATATAATATATCTTGGTGATTTGTTATCTTATTTATAGTAAAAGCATCAACACTGCGGAGGTTTAAAGACGTTGTAATTTGTATGACACAACACTGTTTAGTCCACTTTACATAACGTTATAACCCTACTGGTTTCAAGGTTTTCACCTTATCATCAGGGGAGCACAAATATGACTTAATTGGTGATATCATGCATTGATATGATATCTAAAGAACATATAAATATCGTTCATATTTTCAATAAATCATTGTAAAAATAACCAAAAAACTACATTTTCCTGTTTTTGTACCTTATATTTTATATAAATCTTCAAAGATATGTTCTTATTACTCAATATAAATTCATAACATTCACTCGTGAACCTACCAACACGACTGTAGAAATAAAGACGCACGCATGAAAATAATGAGAATTTCTCCTCACCTGCTTCGAAGCAATTTAAATATGGGTAACAAAATTGATACAACATCCTCTCAGAGAATTGATTGCTTTATTTGGTCGCAATGAGAAACGGCTTGAAACTCAATAACCTGATTGTACCCGTGTTTGCATTTAACGGGGGAGTTTTATCAGGGCTGGCTTCGAGAATTATTTAGGAAGTTAGAAAAATACATACCAAAAAAAGAACTTTAGCTTAAAGAACATTAGCTTAAAGAACATAACAACAACTTACAAATAATTATTCGTTTTTAATATTACCCGACGACCTCCGTGACCTTTTTGGTAAGACTGTTTTTGTAACGGTCTGTTTCCACGTAAGGTGGTTTTAACATATTAATGGTTGATTGAAAGAGATTGTCACATGGTAATTATTAATAATACAATAATAACAAAAAAATATTTGGTTTAAATTATATTATAGATATTTTTAACATTGCAACAGATATGCCACTTTGCTTTCAAATTAATTACATATTACTCCCCTAAATTCAGAAAAGAAAAGGGCTAGAATTAAATTAAATACTATGCAGAACAAAAATTCTATCTTAATTTTCTGTGATATTTTCTCTCTTATTCGACTACTTAAGTTATTTTATTCCCAAATGCACTCTTATTTACTCTTTGAATCCTCATCAACTGAATATTGTACAAAATCACAGTGAAACAAATATTGTACAAAAATATATTTCTCAGATATTAATAGAACACAGCGTGATAATCTAAAATTAGCATACCACTTCGAACTTTTGACGGTATACAATTATCGAAGCCTCGAAACAAGAAGGCCAAATACCATCGTTATTCTTACTAAACATATTATAATGTAATTTCAATTCTCCCGCAATAGTAGAGCCACTTAGATTTTACATTATCAATCATTACGACCGTACAAAAAATCATCCTACATTACAAGTATTAACTTACAAAACTTATGTCATGGCTAAACACCAAATGACGCGTGGTTTTGAGAGATTAGAACAATTCAGTGACACAATGGTTATATTCTGAGAATCAATCCCACCTAAACTATACAAAAGGAGAAATCCACATAGTTTTGATTATTTAAAAAAAATATATATTACCCACTAAGAAATTGTGTTTTTTAAATAAAAAATATTTTTTAAACAGACATTCGATTACTTTATTTCCCATTATTATATCAGCTGATATATTATATAAAGTTATTACCCTTCGCATGTCTTGAAATAAGATACAGGGAAATGCTACGACTATATGATATTATACATAAAAAAGTTTGAATTATTATAAAGGTGAAACTTGAGGCTAGCGGATTATTTATTTCACTTATTACAAGAAAAATACAATCTGATCGCATAATTTAGAATGTTTGAGATAATAAAGTTTTTTTGGTAAATTTGAAGATAAAGACTTCTAAAGCATCCACTTAGGGGTTTCTGAATATTTTAATGAAATTAGAAATTGTTTTGAGATATTTAAAATACTAGCGTCAAATTAGTCTGAACAAGATTATTTTATCTAAATTTTATATTTAAATGTTTAGTTTTATTAGTCATAAAATAATCATAACGACAAACTTGAGTAAAACGCCATTTTAAAAATTATAAAATCTTGCTCATTAATGTTAAAAATATTTTAAATATCTTCCTAATATGATAAAATTTAAATAATCAATTCTGATGTGATTAAAATCACACATAAGTTTGATACAAAATAATAAAATATTGTTTTTAGAAATATTTGGGTGCTATTAAAAGTGGTTTTTGATAATTGCAATAGTGAAAACAGATTTGAATGTTTATAAAATTCAGAAAATTATCACGCAATAAAAATGTAATATCTGGGTTAATACCAAATAAGTTATGTTTAAGTAATATTTTCGTCAGTAAGAAAATTAAACAGTATACTTAAAAGTCGATATTCATGGAATATCAGATTTATAAAATTATTATAATCTTGCCAATGTATTAAAATTACTATTTTTTAAACCTAGTAACGATACCTGTAATTGATTATTTTGATCTTAAACATAAAGAAAAACAAACACGAATACATAAATAATTCAAATATATATAATATTTAGTGTTTTATTTTCTATATTTTGTGCACATGACCTTCGTCGCCTCCCAGCCCGGAGGTAGCAAATTCGATTCCCGTTGTAACCTAGATTTTTTAAAAGGATTCCAGTCCGTAAAGTTGTTTTAATTCGTGACAGATTTTACTAACGTTAATTTAAATTTAAGATGACTTATCTCTTAACAATAATGGTAGGATCAGAAGAAAGCTGTCTGTTTAAGTATAAGGGAGGGAATCAAATAAAAGTAAGGATGAAAGAGTATTCAGAGTTATATAATATCAAACTTATGCCCTTTTGTGAATCACATATTAGTATGCTATGTCTTTTTTAATTTAAAATGCCCAATGTATAAAAAAATTGTACAAGTATATTTGATTTTATTCCTTTCTATAGAAAGTATTTAGGGGAGTAAATAATACTTTATATAACCGTTGCCAATGCCTCACTTATAACCAGTTGCTTCATTTAAGGGCAAAAAAATGTATCCTCTTATCAATGGTTTAAATTCTTATTGTCCACTGGCCATCACAGAAAGTAAAGACGAGTAAAAGAACTTTGTTGATTTGCAGTGCAGATAAATTCCAACATTCTTAAAATTGAACTAAACTGCGATAAAGTGATTTGAACAAATTGGAAACCAAAAGGACATATATAATAGTCTTTAACATTTGTACTAATTGATGAGTCATATATTAACGCTGTTGTTTCTTAAAGTTTTTGTAAATTTTAATAAAGAAATTATATTTTAAAGAAGATGAAGCAATGAGCGTAAGAATGGTTTGGACATGTGGAGTGATGAATAACGAAAAACTGTCTAAGCGAATACACATGTCAAAAGTGCAAGGTGTGCGCGAAAGAGGCAGATTGAGGAAAACGTGACTGGATAGAGTGAACCATATTTTGAAAACAAGGCGAATCGAGAAGTGGGAATAATAGAAAATTATGCAGGACGAGATTTATAGATGTAGAAATTTTAAAAGAAGAAAACATAAAGAGTCAAAAATATTTGCCGACAGGGAAATGACCGTAATGGTATGTGGGTATGAGAACAATTCAATATTTTATTTTGTTGTAATATTAAAAATCAGTGTTTCTCAACAATTTGTGAAATAGAATAAAACTAACCTTAAGATTTTTCAGTGAATAATCGTACGATATCTATATAATATTATTTTTTGAGTGAAGAAATAAAATTTCATTGGAAGGTAAAAAACACATCTAATAATATACAAAAGAAGGTAAAAACACATGTAAAAAAAAACATTTGACCGTTTTAAAGTATATTTAAAATAATAAAGTAGTATCTATGGAAGTTTTAAGTATCCCATTAATATTTTCCTTGATTTTCAGGTGCCATTTTAATGAAAAATTAAATTTATTTAAATTATTGTGGTGTAGTTTTTATACCGATTAATACTATATTGATTTCTATTTTCTAAACGACACTGGAAATTAATATTGGTATACTATTGTGTAACACTTTCATTTTATGGATTACAAGAGTAGAGCATTCTTTTACTTTTTAAGAAAACATGTTAAATTTTTGTTCATCCTAATTGTACAAGATCTTTCAGATTATTACACCCATTTGTTTGACATATGATGCTGACGTATCGAATACATTACAGTTTTCATCTTCAAGGCTTGATTGTAGTCAACATATGCCAAACCAAACTAAATGGTACCTATAACACTCCAAAAGACTATACAACTAATACAATGAACTACGAAAGTCTTAAACATATACGAGTAATACTTAATTGCTTATTACACAATATACAAATGTGTATAAGGAATTAAAAAAAATATATATTTTTTTTTGCTGCGGCACCCAGCTTAAGAACTAAGAACTACCCAGTGATGCACCACATTTATCACGGAGCGCATACAAAATAATGTATTTCCCAACACGTCCCTCCCATCTCTTAGGTACAATGCAGCTAATAAAGGAGGCATTAGCCATTCGTCTTGCGGGCCCAAATAAATAATAAAACACCTTATCTGCATCGCCCCAAAACTTTTGCAGAGCGTTGCAAATTTTTGCACCCACCTTAATCCGGGACGCAATAAATAAATAAGTATTTATATCAACTTTTTACTTAACTTTTTCTTTTAAACTTTCGACCGCGAGTAAACTTAAGATTTAAAACTTGAAATATGGTATATGTATCAGCATTATTATGAAGATCCGTTTATTTTAATTACTGTTAGTTGATATTTAGTTTTACACTTTTGTTGTATATAGTAAAACCCGGTGGTTTTTTTCGCAAAATGGATTCTCTTCCAGCCATCTACAGAGGTGTTTAAAAGTATTTTGTGATAACTCGAACATTTTTCTAATAAAATTGGGTATCAACGGTAATCAAACCCTTATTCCCAAGACGGATGACAGGCACCTTACCAACTAGACTACGGAGGCCTTCACGGAAGATTTTTAAAACTTTTTTTTATTTTATTTTAAATAATTCACACTTTTGTCGAGAAACGACACTTAGTAAAATTAATAAAGCTATACCTACACAGATAAAATTAAGAAAAGGGAAATTCTTAAATAAATAAATGATAAAGAAAGAAATGTATATATGGTATACACATAAAAAAATTATGTGAAAAAATCGTAGACAGTTAGCTCGATTGCAAAGAAAATTGTTGAAATTAGATATCCTAACACCATAACCAATAAAACACTTATCAATATAAAAAATGGATCTTATTTTAAACATTTTTCTACGTATGAAGATCACAAAACCTTTTAAAATAACACCTATAGTGTTTAACGTTAGAAAAAATGTAGACAAATGAATTATCGTACAACATTCTAAACTAAAAACATTAAAAAAACTAAGTTTAAGTTAAAATACATGAAAAAGCCTATAAACGTGCTTCTATTTTATTCCAATGTGATTAATGTCTCCATAAATGCATGAGAGATATTAGAAGACAAAAAAATCACCTAGTTGCATGTGCAAAATATATAAAATATATCTGTAATAACATTTGTTCTCATATATCACAACTCTCCCTCGAACAATAAATCTTACTATATCTATCCATTTTTAGATACCACCGACAAATTAGATAAAGCAACGATTCAACCATCATAAAAAATATCCCAAAGTCTCCGTTCTAGAGATGGGGGGCATAGCTTACCTCTGAAGACAACATGGAGAGTTCTCATGCCATCTCTTCGTTTATTCATTTTTTTTCTTTCCTCAACAAAACCCTTCGGGGTGAGACTGGGGATGAATGGATCCAATTCCGAATTATGTCCGCCCTGGGAATTCGGGGGTGGTGTTTTTCCGAACAGAAGTTGTATAAAGAGATGTAGCATATAAAGGCGTAACTCGATTTAGTGGGGTTGGCGGTAATTAAAAAAGTAAAGGAAGAGTGCCATGTGACAGTTGTAATTGCTATACAATGAGAATTTAGAAACTAACTGATCAGGAATTGCAAAAACACAATGATCCTTTTCGAAGTTTTAGTCTGCGCATAAATTACTTGTCACTGCTTACGATACTATAGACTATACGAGATCATAATAAAGTATCCCAACTAGTCTTGAATCTACTTTCTTTAAACTTCTTGAATGCTATTTAACATTTACTCCACAAAAAGCCAGTTTTAAAGTGGTAGGTACGAGATGAAAGGAACTAACAATGATGTTAAGCTATCACATATATAATTCCAACTACATCATAATCTCAACAAACACTTCAAAATCTCAACAAACATATCAAATCATGTCTTATATGTATACTTTCAAAAGATTTTCACCCCTATTTTATGTGGTGTGGTAGTTAAAACTTGGCGACATACATATATTAGAATAATTATATGAAAAGCTATCATAGCGATCTCCAAGTATGGTTGGCAAGGTGTGTGTCTTTAATTGGAGCTTTCTCACTCAATTACCTATAATATAAAAAAAATCTAGGTGGCTAAAAATTCTACGAGTTACGTGGCAAACATATGGGTTTTTAAACGCAAAGGGTTAATTAATGCGGTCGAAGATCATACTGTATCCCGATCACGCTCTTCAACATATCATCACGAAATATTGAATAAATCAAAATCCTATAATTTTTATTACTCAACAAAATAATTAATCAAATAAATACCTATACTTAAATAAAACCGTTTCCAAAAAAACATTGCCTGATAGACTTATACGAGTATTAATAAAATATGCCATTTTTTCTTTCTACAATTTTACATGGACAAATAACATATTGTTTGTACTTTATTGGTCCATTTCAACCATTGCATGGTTATTCTATTACCATTGAATTATATCATTTTCAGTTAAAATTCTGATGTTACCTGTTGTTTCTGGTGTAAAAACTTGTGTTATATATCAGTCATTTATGTTTTTACGATAAAAGGGGTTAAAACATAACTTAAATATTTGAAATTGAATTAAATAATTCGTCAAAAAAATTAATTAATAATGGCCCGTGTGACATACTCTGTGATAACACTTTATTGAAAACGATTATAATTATAAAAAAACGTTATTTTTTTCAATTTATTTAGTATAAACGAAATTAAGGAAATAAGACAATTCAAGTAATTTTTTAGGAGAGTGTTGCGCAAATTGGAAAGATGCGAGCATATTTTAAATGCAATTCCTTTTTCTTAATTGCATCCCTATCTGCCGCTGAATTCCCTCTTACCATTCGCGGGAAAAATGGCGGGGTTTTAAAATGCCATTTGCGAAAACACCAAAGACATCCATCGCATCTGTAACACTGGAGAGGGAAGCAGGGCCAAATTGTGATCTTAACTGCTTTACGAAGTTATACTTCAATTTTTACTTTAAAGTTGTTTGTTTATATATTTGTGTAGATAAGTAATTATGTTTAAATATTAATAATAATTATATTTATGTAGATAAGTAATTATGTTATGTCCGTGGTCTAGTTAGAAAGACGTCTTTCTTCCAGCCTAGGGGTCACGAGTTCCACTTCCGTTGGAAGGCACTTTTTATAAAAAGTATTACAGCTTTGTTTTTACTTAATTTTTCTTCGGGGTTTGTAAGTTTTCTGCAGTTTTCTTACCAAACATGTTTTTTAAACACATGAAGATGAGGGGAAGCACTTAATTCATAGTCACAGCCAGCACCTTCCCATTCTTCAACTTATGTGCATTTATTTTGTAATATTTTTAATCTGTCAATGATAGTGGGTTTGAATCTCGAGTATGCGTGCCTTAAGGAAAGTTTATTTCTCTAAATGGTGCTTAACTGCTTTATAAGGTATTTTATTATTATCATAACATTATTCTTGTTGATTTGAAGACATTGCCACATGTTAATAAGTTCGCTAGGTTGTACTGTATACAACTGAAGTGTAACATACTACTACAACGTTGTTATTACGTTGTCTACATTATAAGTAAGGTGGAAACATTTGTTTATATATTCTTTATTTTCCTACTGTCTTTTTATTTTCAGAATATTATTTTCTAAATAATTGTTATATTCATTAATATTTTAGTCATACTGCAAAAAATGTTTTTCGTCTCCTGTCAACCATTTTTTTTTATTTCTCGTGCTAAAAACAAATTTATGAACATTTTTAATAAACCCCTTCCAACAATTATTTTTTGTCTGAAAATATTTTATAAATCTTATAGTCCAGTCGTGGTTAATTACTGCGTCAACAAACCATATATAACCTTTTAAGTGACAAATACACTTTGATACACCTCATTAAATAAATAGGACAAAATCACATAGTTAATAATATTCCTCAGCCCATCCTGTATGAGGGGGAGGGGTGGTCCTATATTAGCTACCCCCTCACCCCCGAGCCCCGCCCCCGGCAAGATGGTGGCCCTTTCTACCCACATTTCTACCTCCATCCACCCTCAGGCAAAGCGAAATACGTTTACTGCAGAGGTCACGTATTTTACACACTTTTGTTTTGGAAATCGATGAGAATTTTAGCTGCGTTACGTACGGGAATATGATAATTTTATAGCGATTTTCCTCTCATTTTAAAATGACCCTTAACAACAACTTATTTCCATCCTTTCTCAATTTACATCTAAAAATAACCTTCCCGTATAAAGGTCGTTTTTTTTTTAATTTTTATTGTATCATATTTCAAATATAATTTTGTTATCTGGGAAATACATGTATGTGTGATGAGCGAGTTGAAAGCGGCATTGAATTAATGGTTGTGACAATCAATAAGGTAAACGGATCACTTAACATAGAAGAAACAACTGCGCTGTAAAAAAATGATAATGCATAATACTGTGTTGCTGCTCACCGTAACGTATGGAAATAAAACTTGGACTTTGCAAAAGAAGGATAAAAGTAAGATTAATGCTCAGGAGATGCGTGCGCTAAGAAAAAAACGTGGAGTGACAATACATAAAAGAAGGCAGAATTCAGACATACACATAAGAAATAAATACATGGATAAAATTGATGTTTAGAGTAAGATTTAGAAAGGGGTTTGGACATATGTAGAGAATGAATCTCTTGGCTCCGCAATATACGTGATTGGACTGGTATAAGGAGCGTTGAGGATCTTTTTCGGGCTGCCGGGGACAAAGATGCCTACTCTCAGGTGATATTTATCATTGGGGGGACCTGACATGACACTCGGAGAAGAAGATACTGAATGACAAAATATGACTAGCCGAGCATACAAGTCAGAATTGTAAGGTGTGCGTGGAAAAGATTAACCGAAGAAAACGTATCTGGGTCAAGTGGACCATGTTTTTAAAGAACTTAATGTGATATTATTAATAATGGATGATTGTCCTTGGTAAGATGTATGAATGTGGAAGAGATGAAAGCTGTGCACTTGAATAAAAAAGTTAGGAGATTTATTCTCTCTGCGTACTCCACAAACATGGCATATACTCGTGTGTATGTATAAAAATATTGTTAGTTAAGGCATTAACATTATGGATGTTTAAAGACGTTGTTATTTGTTGTATCATTCACTGTTTATTCCACTTTATCTACCGGTCTCAAGGTTTTCACCTCCTCATCGGGGAAGCACAAACTAGGTCTTGTTATAACCGGGCACATATATTGTCATGTAGCTATCTCCTACAAATAACCAGAGAGATATTATGCAAGTCTTAAGTGAAAACTTGATTTGGATCTTTCATTTTAAACATTTTCAGTGTTGTTTTAAATCATTATTCTTCATTAATATAACCTAGAAATTGCAAGAATATTTGAAATAATCGACGTACTTGAATGTGTTATTATCGCACTTTTTCCTCTATGTTTACCCTAATAGAGATTTAGTTTGAAGATATTATTGTATTGGGACAATGTGATTTCTTTTATGAAGATGCTGGAATAAAAATATCTACAAAAGGCAGAAGAGTTAATGAGAAAATTGCAATTAAAAATCACAAGCTAGCAACTTCATTTCAGAGGGGGGTCAAAATATCACCCGTGAAATTGTAGCTCGTGTATCTAAATGGCAAATTTGCAGATTTATTGTTTGCAACATCTGAATGGATCCACCACCACCCACCCCTATATCGCCCCTCCTCTCCCCTCGAGTGACGTACTGCCTGCAGCCGGGGAGCAATAAGTCTCCAGGACGGGCCAAGTCTTGCGTAGGTACCACCCCTTTCTATCCCCATCTTTGCCCTCTCTCGACAGATCTACCCTCTCCCTTTCTTCGTTTCTAGACTACACACACTCAAGACGGTACCATATTTAAATGTATTTCTGTGCAATAAAAATAGTCTATACGAGACAGTCTTATCTTGCAAATACCTTACGTGGATGCAGTTTATTTATGACAGATTAACTTAACATTTCAATTTACTTCCTATTTTCTTTTTGTATAAATTTATATTTCATATAATATTTATTAAATGTATTTTTTAGATATAAATTTAACATGAAGTTACAAAGAACTTATTTAAAATTGGTTAAAAGCTTTGCTTTGACAACATGTCATATGCGAAAGAAAAGAGAAATTTTACTGTGAAATTTCTCAAAAAAACCCTTTTGTTATGAAAATGAACACTTTTAATTTTCTAGATAAAAATGAACGGGCCTTAATTAACTTCTTGTGCTATTTTTATTTTTATCATTTTATTTTGAAAAATATATTTCTATATGCATCTCACAATAATACAATAAAACATCCACAATGACTCGTGATTATCTTCTTTACTATGTAGCCAAGTTTACAAAAAAAAGTTAAATCTAAGTATTGTTTTTTAAAATCTTTTATTAAATAAAAAAAAATTCCATGTCTTACCTACTTTATGTAAAAATCAATCGTTCAACTACATTATTATAAATTACTCCATTTGTTAAATGTGATACACATATCCTCTTTTATGTTATATTTTTTTGGGAAAAATGTGTGGCGCGATTAGAAAGTCGGCTTGATAGTATGTTTATACCTGTATATATACTTTATACCCAAAACTATTTATTTGATATTTTGTATATATTGATTTTTCTTCACTGTTATGCGATCAGTTTAGAATATATTTCTTGAGATCGTTTGTGCCTCTCTATATCGTTTCCTGTCCCCATTCATCTTCCTTTATCACACAATTTTAATTCAGCGATACGCCTCTCAACGGGGTGTTACATATTTGCACATGCAAATATACTGCAGAAATTACATTGCATCTTCTTTATATTTGTAAGAGCGTACTTTATTATTTATTTGTTACATGCTTAGTGAAAGTTATATAACATAATATCTACTTTGTTTAAAAAAATGTGTTACATTATCCATTATATTAAATTTTTTTTTTTATTTAGATAATATAATTCATGTTTGTTTAATTGAAAGAGAGTTATTATGAAACACTTTGAATTCGATTTATTTAAAAAGAAAATACATTACATACGCCAAAAGGTGTCAATATATAACATATATGGTATATATATTTATGCTTATTTGAAATATTCAATAATCGTCCTTTAATTCAAGTAAAATTTTGTCATAAATAATTTTTTTCCCTACAAGCCGATAAAAGCGGTGTATTGTTTTTTTAGTTCTCTCAGAACTATTAAATTGTAGGCTAAGTCTTTTAATTTTTAAATAATTAGTTGTTAGTATTGTTATCGAGTTATAAGTAATATGTACGTGTTAACTATTTCTTAGCAATTAAATATTAAGATTATTAAAAATAAAATAACACATAGGAAATTAATATTCATAAATTAGAGATCTAAAGAGACACATTTGTATATAGGTATTGCTTTTCGCCAATGTTTGTGTTGTAGATTACTTTATTGAAGTATAAAAAAACTGTTATGTATATTAATATTAATCTTCCTCACACGCTGGCCTAAAAATATATGGGATTTAAATTTGGTGTCTAAATTCTTAAACACATATATGGATATTTTCATAAATTTATGCTACTTATTTGATAGCTCTATATAAATTAAAATTAATGTTATATATAAGAAACATATTATTTAGTAAAATGACTTTTTTTTCAATACTTTAAAAAGTCTGGAGTTAAGTTATAAATATTTATAATGAAAATACTTTATTTTCTGGAGTCCGGACGTCAATTTAGTTTGAAAGCAAAGCTGTGATGGGGATTTTTTTTGTTTATTTTGTTTCCTTTAAGTGAGTGAGCCATTGCACACCAGCAAACTCACCGGTCACACCACTGTACTGGATCCGATGGCAAACCAAAGTGAGATGATCTGAGCATATCGGTAAATTTTATTTTTTTTGAAAGAATAGATATTACAGAAGTCATAAATATATCTTTTATACCCTCAAATACTAGGTGGAAAAAATACCTGTACCGTTCGAGGGGAGTAGGAAAAATACCTGTACCGTTCGAGGGGAGTAGCGTGGGTTTCGAAACGGCGACCTTCCGCACGAAAGTCGAATGCGTTATCGCACGGCCATGCATCTCCGACGTGGTAATCCAGCCATTTTAAGTGCGATATTGTTACTAACGTATGCAACGATGAACCGCAAGATTTTGCTCCTTATTTTGTGGTTCTTAGCCCAAAGGTTTATTTATTGAAATAAGATAATATTATCTTCCCGATTTACTACTCAATATGTCCAAATTACGTTCAAGAGAAAACGGAAGATGGAAAAGAAAAACATAACTCATGTACGGGTCGCAAATTCAGTGCTGAGACGATTCTTTTCCATACATTCTAATCTCCGTCATTGTTACTTCTGTCAGAATATTTCCATTTTTTCCTGTTTCCAGACAATCATCTGATCTGTTTTTAGAAGATAAAAATACTTACAAGTTGAAATAAAATATAATATACGTATATGTGTATATTATAAGACAAATGTATTTTGTTCTTCAGCAAGCATCATTTGTTACCTTATCTAATAAAATGAAAGACCCTCTTCGTTAAGACTCGTTGTTCAAGACAAACGCCACAAAAACTTACCTCTAAGTTATGTTCAAGACGAGGCTTCAGACAGTATAAAAAGTGGTCGGCGTTTTTATTAACACATCGCATGATTGCTTTTGCTTCAAACATTGCTGTGAAGGAATAAAACTTATCATTTCTAGAAAATAATTGTGGAAAATATAATCGAGAAATTTATAAGCTTGAAAATACTGTCTTGGATGGTAAAACCCCAAGTTTGTTAGTTTATTTATGTTTTTATAAGAATTTAGGATTTTACAAAATTACTATTTTGTCTAGAGCCTTTAAGTTGTGTAAATATAAGGATTGATTACATACAAATACAAGGTAAAATCCAATAAATTTTAATTCAAAAATATTTACCACATATTTGAAAATTTGATGTTTAGGGCAGTTTGGAGGCAGAATGCGTTAAACATTTTGACAGAGCTTAGTCATTTTTGTTTCCCAAAAAACAACAAATATCACACTAAAAGGTTTCTCGTTATGCTTTTCTGGTGCATTCTGAAAATAACTAAGTTATAGACATAAATATTATATTATTAAAAAAAAAATTTGATAGTTTTTATTAGCTTTCGAATTAAATGTATTTATTTACTTCTTCCACTTAATACTAGAAATTAGTGAAAGTTTTGAAAAGTCTATTTAATATAAAATTATTTTATTTCAATTTACCTAAGTACTTGTGGAGATAAGAAATATTGTATTAGTCCAAAAAATATATTTTATTTACATTGATTTATCCAAGAAAACGAAACAATTTCAAAGCAACAAATTGTAAGGTAGAATTCTACACAATAAACCGAGTTCATCGAAGTGGAATTTCATTTTGTCTCTGCATTCCTTTCTCATGACCTAAGAGGGTGGCGAGGGTTGTTTTGTTTTATATTTAATACAAGGGAAGCAAGGGGTAGTTTTTGTTTGTCTATAGTTGCCCGTTCATTTTGCTATTTACAAACTCGAGTTAGTTAGATTAAATAAGTAACGCCATATATTAAATACGTTCTTAAAATGTATGATAGTATTTTAACATTGTACTTTGTCATTTCTCAAAAGGGGAGAACTCAAATCAAATATTACATCTCTAAGTTAGACAAATACTTTATCACTAAAATTCATCAATCATTGAATCTTAGTGAATAATAATTGATTCTCCAGATTCCTGCAGCTTTTTTCTAAACGTGTTAATACATCCTGAATGTTGATTTAAATATAAATATATTTATATTTTTTCTTCATGACTATAATAAATATCTCATATGTGTATATAGATTTTATTGTATTGTAATTTAATCTAGAATTAATATGAATCATTTATTATTCATTCATATTATTCAAAAAAATTAATACTGAAATTAATAAATAATAATATTTCGTATTCTATCATTAAAAAATATGTGTCATCATTTTTAAACGTATCTCGTTAATTGTAATCAGGTAAAACATTTACAATTTTATCTGTAATCAAAGCAACACTTATGATTCTTAAAAAAAATTATATTTAATTCAAATAATAGAATGTTACAATATTGGTAATATATTACTTTTGCTGGTGAGTCAAAATGTCATTCGATATGAACAATAAAAAAAATCAAATTAGGTATATCAATACTTACCATGTTGTATGAAGATTAAGCTAGGACTTGGCAGAAGAAGGATACAAGTAAGATTCATTAAAAAAAGATGCCTGAACCAATTAAAAATTATTGAGTGTCAATGTATGAAAGAAGGTGGAATGAAGACATTCGACATGAATACATACCTAATGAAAATGGAAGAATGACCGAATGAGTAAATACAAGGAAGTCCGAAGTGCAAGGTGTAGGTAGAAAAAAGTAGAACGATGATAATGTGGCTGGGTCAAGTATGTTAAACCAGTTTTAGAAAATGGTACTGGGAGAAGTGCCAATAAATAATAGAAGATTGTGTATGACGTGATCTCTGAATTTTGAAGAGATGATAGTTGTGTACTATGAAAGAAAATAGATCTATTTTCGCTGTGTAACCTGCAAGAGACACTACGTGATGATATGTATTATATACCTATAGTTTTAAAAGAATTTTGACCTAAAACTCGAAATGTCTTTCACATGGGGTTTAATATGAAACAGAGCAAACGCCTTTTACGCACAACGCGTCGCAGATTTAATATTAAAATGCGTAATTTGAATACTTTTAAATATTTATGAGATCCAACTTTAATAAAAATAACTAAGGTATTCGGTTTCATGGCTTTGCACGCCACCTTTCGCTTACAACGACGGAAATTAACTTTGTGTTTAAAATAATTAAGTCATTGTTTCATCTGATTCTATTCTAATTATATATTCAGCCGATTCGGGAGCTCATTAAAACATTGTTTAAAAACGCAATAAACTAAATTTTATGCGTCTCTATTCAAATATTTTTAGTGCATTAATAAGGATATGAGAAAATCTGCGCCAGTAAACGATTCAAAATCTTGCAAACATTTATAAATAGTTGTAAAAGAAAAAGTTTATAAAAATGTCAACTACTTAAGTACAATAGTAATGTGTGAAAGTTAAAAATGTCTTCAACTAAAGTTCAGTGCTTTAACTCTACTAAGTATCAACTAAACTGATCATGTTAAGTATTGTAAGGAATTTCAAATAATAAAAATAAACGGATAACATAGCGCCCTTTTGAGAGCAAGTTCTCGGGTTAAGAAATGACTATTATTTGCAGATTAAGCGACCTCCGTGGCCTAGTTGTTAAGACGCTTGTCTCCCAGCCCGAAGATTTCGGGTTCATATCCCACTGGAGCTCAGTTTTTTTTTTTTAAATCCAGTCTGGTTTTCACTTAAGACATCTTTAACATATCTCTGATTGGTTGGAAAAGATTGCCACATGAAAATAAACCCGATAGGTTGTATAGTATACAGTAAAAGTGTAAAACAATATAATATAATAGAAAATTGAGTATGAAGGGGGGCTTCGGTCATAAGTTTGGGAACTTCCCCGCATGTGTATATGTTTGAAAAAACATATTTAGTTAGAAGACCGCAACAACTTAGAAAGGGAGGACGAACTGCAAAGAAACTTTTGTAGATCTTCAGATATGTGATAGTGACACATATGTGTTCAGGTGGAGAAATCCTATTTATTTTTCGATGCTTTAGAGTAATCGTCCCAAAACGCTCCGATGATTGTATCAAAAAAACCCTCGATCTTCCTATAATGCATCCATTATGCACTGAACTGTTAATTATCGTTGAGCCCAATGACACTTCTTGGTCTCGAAATTGATTTTATAATTCTGTTTCGCTCGATGACTGCCTCGGTTGCAAAAGTGACATAACCCAATGGTCCGCCAACTCATCTGAAAAGTCGAATAGAAAAACGAGGTCAAGTACGTCACTGTGACTTTTCTTTCATCGTTTTAATACTGGCAAGTACATTTTTGTACCCATTTAACATATTTTTAAAATTGCCTCAAATTATATAGAAAAACAAGATCCTAAATAGTTATTCCAAACATACGTATGAGTAAATCAACACACACACAAATGCTTAAATTTAAGTATCACACGTTTTATTTAAAATATTCTTTAAAAAATAATAAAATGAACAAAACACGTTCTAGGTCAGAGATTGCAAATAACTAAAACATCAAAAGAATATCTTATCAATAAAATGAGAGTTGTGATACCTATAAGATGTGTTGGAATACAGGGTATATACAATAATACATAAAACGTTTAAAATTTAGGGAGATTAAGAAGCCAGAGAGAAAGCTTCGTTAAATAGTAGGCTGTTATACATTTAGTATCGAATTACGTAGCTCTCACGTAAGACCATTATGATAAAATTATTTAAAAACGAGAATCATCGATTTTAAGAAATGACTTAGTTCGTTTTCGAATCCACGATTATGTTGAATGAAATGGGTCAAGTGGATTTTGTTTCTAGTGCGTTGGGCGCGTATATATTATTATTTGTAGATTTACTTTCTCAAAATTCTGTGAAACACTTTTACACGGGCAATCTTTCATTTTACCGATCGGTCTCTCGATAAGCGGAATTGAGTCATTACGAGTAATCGTTCACTTGGCGGGTAGTTCCTTTACCTTTATATACTCGTATATAACATAATGTGAACTGGTGTGTAGTACGCAGGTTTATTAATGTGCTCTGTGAGTATAAATCATAAAGCGGTCCTGCCCACATGAGGGTATAAATAATATATGCTGCATGTACCGCACGACTTGTATTATATTGTAGTATTGAGAGTGAAGAAATAAGTTGTGTATATTCTTGTCTTCGTATCTATGCTACAAGATATATTGAGTACATTTAAAATATCTTGACAATCTTCCTGTCTATGCTACAAGATATATTTAGATACTTTAAAATTTCTCTAAAATACTTGTATTTATATCTATGCTATAAGATATATTAGGTACCTTTGCATTTTTCGTCGATCTTCATAAGTATGCAGTATAATATATTGAGTACCTTAAAAAATCTCAAAAATCTTTTATATAAATGTGCTGCAAATATATAAAGTAGCTTTCGAAATTTCTAAAAAAATCATATATACAAGTATGCTGTAAGATATATAAAGTATCTTTAAAATTTCTCAACAATTTTTATATCTATACCGTAGGATATATTTAGTAAAATATGTTATGTTACGTTACAAAAACGAAATAAAATTTTAATTAAAAAAAAACAGATTTTCATTTACATAAACGAAAAATAAGAAAAAAATTAACATTGTTTAGTTATTAAATAAACATATTTACTAGTTTAAAATCCATTACATTGATTATTAAAAACATAATAACATTTGTTCCTAAAAACATGCTTCTAAATTATATTTATAATTTCTTTCTCATTATTTTTCATCTTAAATAAGTTACGAGTATGTTATAAATAAAGAACAAACACGAAGTCCTTGTTTCACGTCGTTCATTTAAATTCTCTGTTTTCACGTGGTTCATTTAAATTCTCTGTTTTCTCGTGATTAATTTAAAATGTTATTTTTTTCATTAAGTATTTAATCAATGTTTTCTCGAGTTTTTTTTAACAAAATGGATAAAGAAATAAAAATCCATTTTATCCAGGTAATTCATTGTCTATTACTGTATATTTAACTTAATTTAATTCGTTTTTATACTAAGATGAAATATTCGTTTGATTTCAAAATTGAATTTTTCCACAACCTGTAATTTAAATTTTATAATAATTCAAAAATACGATATAAAGGTTCTTAAAAAGTTGGTTAGCCAATAGCGTGATTCCGAATATATTTTTATATGGATCATTTAAATAACATATTTTTCACAAAATCCCCTAATTTACTCGACAGAAATATAACACAGGTTAGTTAATTCAAATGGTAAGCCTTGTAATTTAGACATATTTCATATTTTCCTTGCGTTTATATTAAAAAGCTTCACATAATAACAAACCAGACAAACTCATTATGCAAATACAAATTTAATTTATTTTTCGATTTATTATTCATATTTTGGACGCTTATTTTGACAAAACCATTTCATTTTCGTTATCAAATGTTATTTTCATTATAATACTAGATGACATGAAAAATTTAATGACTTTATTAACATTTAAATTATCTTAGAATCCTAAATTCAAGCTTCTATTATTTTTGTTGATCAAATATTTTGAAATTAGTAAGAAAATGTCCATTTAAATAAAAACGCCTTCAACCAAAAAAAAAATGTTTGCTATTGTATTACAATGCATATGTAACCATATTGATCAATATTTTTTTTTAATGATAAATGACATTTGACTATGTTAATAATTAAATAAAAAATATTGTTTTCGTTATTGAATTTCGTGCATTTATATTTTGGAAATAAATGTAAAGAACTAAGGAAGTGTGTATACGTTTTTAAATAAATAATCCAAATATAAAGAACACCATTATTTTAAAATAAGTGAAGTTTGATTTTACATACAATTTCTTTAAGTTAAATACCTGTGTACATTATATTTTATTAATTGTATTTTTTTATAAATGTTACAGGATTCAGTTTTTGGCTAGACGAATGTAACCGAAATATAAAAAAATCTAGTGAAAAAAATATGGAATTAAAACCAAAACCTTTTTGTAAAGCGTAACAGTTCATTTGCATGTGTTGATAATGACGATTTTTTTACATTTGGATAATGATTCAAAAATACATTATAAATATATGTGAAGATGTTGATGTGTTAAATAATTGGTTGATCCAATATTAATTTACAAACATAAAGTTTGCCTCGTATTTGCCAGTTATTAGAAACCTACAAAGGTATACCTGTAATATATTTGAGTTCCCGTGAATGCAAGTAGGGACCACACTAGCTTGCTGAATTAGTTTCAACCAGAAGATTTATTGCATCTACGTTTAATACTCAGCACAAACCTATCTCACCATGAACAAAATTACCTTGCATGTGCAAGTAAATTAATCTTACGCCAAAATTTAAGACAATGTTAGGTCTAGATAAGTAAATTATTACAACATCCCCCTTCAAAATCATTTTACTATATATAAATGAACCGTAATATTACAAATTATGAGTCACATAAAATTGGTTTTAGTTCAAATATTGTTTGTTTTAAATATACAAAATTTAGATAAAGTACTGTTATCTTATTTTTAGTTGATTTATTTCCTTATTTTTGTCGTAAACTGTATTTATTGTTACTGTTAACATTTAAGATGTATTTTAATATTGAATTCATTAATTTATTTATACTTTTTGCTTGGAATCGTAGTTTTGTTACAACTTATGTATACCTTATCTTTGATAAAGAAAATTGCAACGTAAGAGCTTTAGCGGGTTTGAAGCAACCATTAAAATTAAAAGTTACTTGATTAAAAACATAGTGGCATTATTATCAGGTTATCAATGCATTAATATTTTATAGTCAAAGTAATCTTAAAAATACAAAATATAAAAAGAACATGTAGATCAACATCAAAATAAACGTGTCCAAAACAAAATAAACAAATTTTATTAATACTTGGAAAAAGTTCAAGTTGGCTCCAGCAATTATTTACATGACGTTTTATTATTACCCAGGTGTTTTAGGATCATTTTCTTGCGGGTCTTGGACTGGCGTTACCTACTTGGGGGCATTTTTATCACCTGAATTAACTGTTGGGTGGAGATAAATTCTCGGTGCGTTTTTGGAGTAACCGGTGTGACAAAAGAGGACTATTTAAATTCTAGATTATTTTTACTCCATTTGAAACTATTTTTATAATCGTGAAACACCAATGAAAAGGTTGCTTAGGACTTATGAAACAATTATACAAGTCTGAAATAAATGAAGAGCTAGGAAGAGGCCAATCGGGGAATGGGATAATATACTCGTATTTGGAGAAATATTAATTGAGGCAATGGTAAGAAATTCAAAAGCATGCATGTCGACATGTATGGATGTGGATGAGGTGACAACAGTATGCTTGGATACAAAGGTATGGAGTTCTATACTATTTGCCAACCCCTAACAGGGACATGACATTATGGTATGTATGTGGGTTATGCATTAAAGAAGTGTGTATGAATGTATGAAAAAAAATTATTCTCTCTGTCTATCCCATAAAGTACACGATTTGTTAATATATAATATGTAAATAATAAATATATTTTATATAAATAAAGCTGTATTGATGTAAATCATTGAATACGGCGTAAAACTGGGTAGTAGATAGTTCTCATAACATAATTTTGAATCCTGTTTTATATTGAATAATGTAAACAAAATCCTTTTATATGTATAAAAGTTAATATGAGAGTAAAACAGCAGTGCTTAAGTCAGCTTTTAAGTAGAAGCTTTTCGCTCGCTCCTTATCATACAAACTCTGTTCATTATGTATGCAAAGCAAGGCAGAGCAAGGCGCGAGTCTCGTATAGTTGGGCCCCAGATGAAGTTATCGCTTCACACTATTTGATCCTAACTCGTTGTATTTGGCAGACGTTACTTTATTATCTTGGTAATTTACACTATGTATTCTATATTTTCAGAATATTAATTAAGCCACAAAAATAATAGTAAAATGACACTTTATATAGCACCGTTTAGAGAGCAGACCCTCCTAAAGGGCACTATTAGTCGGGAATCGAACCCACTTTTATTGACAGATTAAAAATATTATAAAATCAATATATAAAAGTTGAGTGTAAAGATAGAAAGAAATGTGGTGGCTGCTACCATTTGATAAGGTTCTTTCCTGCATATGCATATGTTTAGACAAAACATACTTGGTAAAAAAAACACCACAGAAAATTAACCAATGGAAGACAAACTATAACGAAATCTTTGTAGATCTTCTAATATATTGTACATAATATAAAATTGTAACTCATTGGATTTTAGGTGTATGTGCGTGGTTTTCATATATAATTGAGAATGTAAATAAAATCTCTTTAAAGGACTGTCTTCAACTGCTTCTTAAAACTACATGTACATCCCATATTTCTAACACTTAGAATCAGACAATTCCACGTAACACGACCAGCATTGGCCAAATATTTGTCATAATACCCCGTCCTGTTAGATCGATTCGGAAATTATCTAAATTGAATTAAATACTATTGAATGTTCGTATAAGGAAAAAGTAAGCTAACGATAATTACGAATATGTGGAGCTAGAAAAATAAAATTTGATTTTTGATTATGAAATAAACCCAATATTTAAACTTAATTTTTTTCATTAAGTTAGTTAAAATTACCTAATGTACATAAATCATCCTGTGAATAAATTTGTGTATTACATTCCTTGAGAAGTGAGTATCTCTCGGTAGAGAATAATTATTTTAAGTGTGTATAGGGAGCTCTTAATTTGGTACCAAGACATGCGCAAGGCCTTGTCTGAAGAGGCCCAAACGAAGGGCTCTGAGAGGGCCAATAAATCGCGATTAAGCGCGCCGGGCCTAACGGGACCCTTCGTGACTCCAAGACGGGCCATCGGTAGGCCTAAGGAAAAATAATTGATCGGTCGTGTCGATATTATGATATTGTGTTTAATGCCGAACAATAAGGCGATACTTATTTGTTATTTCAAGCAAAATTAAAACGTTGGAATATTTTGTAAATGCGTGTTTTTACCTTCATAACACTTTTATGTACACTAATGTATATCTACGATGTTTATACTCGACAAGCACTCATTTTGATAAATAAATTAAACGAATTTTTTTAGCATGATTAATGTCTTCATAATAAATAAGTATCAATGGAGAGTAAATGTGTTTATTTTATTTACTTTTATCAAATGTATCGTATTATTTTTTAAACAAACTTCGGCAAAGATGAGTATTTGACTTGATAGGGGAGATGCTTGTCCAAATTGTTTTGTATCAGAACGAAATTAAAATACAATACAAATTTTATAATTTAGAGTTTTCACAAAATTATACGTACCTAATGAAGGGAAAATATTTATGTCAAAATGAAATAAAAATATGTACAAGTATTTTAATATCTGATTTTCAAAACTTAATACTGGCTAAGAACCTAACCTAGGGGGTTCAGGTTCAATTCCCGATGGAACCTTAGAAAATATTCTGGTCTTTATTTTCGCAAAAGACATTTTAACATATTTCTCATTGGTAAGAAGAAATTGCAATTTAGTAATAATTTTGCTCAATTGTACTCTTTATAACGAAATTCTAATAAACCATAATATATTATCACACTAAACCGAAATAGTCCGGAGCATATTGCAAGGATGAGAAAACAAAAATATCTAATAATATTACACGATAATGAAGAATATTGCCATTGTGGATCGCCCCCTGTTATTCATGGAGTAGTGAGGGGATGGTTATGGGGTGGGATGGGATGAGGAGAGCATCCCTCCAGTGGCTCCTCCAGAAAGCAATTTGTACATACCTCTGGGAGGAGAGAGTTTGTATTATTACTTATGCCCCTCTCAGGTGAAAATAACCATTGGTAAAGGAAACTTGAAATCGTTTAATTTGAAAGCTTGTTGACAAATAAAAAATCGTTAAATTCATGCTAAATAGCTCACTAATGCAGGTACCTTAAAATTTGGGATTTTAGTTGGATAAAATTTGTTTGTGCGTTCTCTTGGTATTAATATTATTGCTTATTTATTTTCATTTTGTTTGTTTGAACATCATTTTTCATTTGTGATTCATTGGAACTTATCAGCTTTTCTCTTTTTTCGCTGACAGTTAATCTAAGGAGGAATTTGTGGGTTTGTTTTTTATGTTTTCTGCCATTTATTGATAGCCTGTTTTTTTAATCTACGTATCCAAGGGTGTGGCTTGAAAAACATCTGATGTCCTCGCGGCTGAGCTCACCCTATATTGGTGGGGTGTATTTGTGCGATCTAGTTGGTGGGACACCTAACTTGTTACCAGGAGGTTGCTGAGTCGATTCGCATTTGTATCCATTTTTTGAGAAAAAAGAGTATAAATCTGGTTTCCACTTTAGGTATATTAAACATATTTTAGTTGATTGTAAGAAATTGCCACGTGTCAATAAATCAGCTAGGTTTTACGGTGTCCATATAAAGCATTAGGTATATAATAAAATTAACTAAATTGTAATGGTTTTAATCAACTATTGATACTAGATAAAAAGCGTTAAATTATTTAAAATTTATTTAATATGATTTTCCAAAGAGTTAATAACGCTAAAGTTGTATAAATATCAAAGAACAATAATTGATTTAAACTGAATGAAAAAACGGGAAAGATACATTGCCAAAATATAATTGTTAGTAAAAAAAAATATGCATAAAAGTTTTAAGAGAAAGATTGAAAATATCGAGAAACGTAACTCAAAAATGTTGGCTACCTCTTGTCCAGATAACAGGGTGTGCATAGAATAGAAGCCAACCGTCGGGAAAAGCGCCTGAAATTTTGTGATAAGCAATGCGGCCGGTACTAATTCTTCAGGAAAATAGGAGGTGCCCTCCTTGAAAAAATACTCTACCACCTGTTTACACTCGACATATTATAATATTATGGATTCCTGTGCTTGGGCTGCCGTACTCGGGCTACGGAGGCAGTTTAATATGAAATAATGCGAGCAAAAAGGCATTAGCGCAATTTTACAATGAGTCCCCTTAATTTTGGGATGGAAATTTGTTTGCTCTGTGACCGTATCTTTATTGAAGGAGTCTGCTCGGATATTGGAAATTCATCCTTGTTGTTATTAATCACCGTACACTAAACGAATTTTGGAAATATTGCCATATACAAGTGTGCATAAAAACATAAAAGTGAATTGTTACGGATAAATTAATTTTCGCGCTGTTTCCCAACAAATACGGTCACCTCGAAAGCGCTTTCTGAACTTTTTCAAAGTATTAAAGGAATAGGATAGGTTGAATGACTAATATCGCTAACAAAAGTGCCATTTGGGTTTAAAAAGTCAGATGTAAAATGGTCTAAGAGAACAATCAGTCCGGAAGTGAATCCACCAAAAATCGAACTATGGGCGTAGTGCGAATAATCAATAAAGCACAATGATGACAAAATATGGGGTATTCCTCAATATATCTATGATGTGAATATGCTGGAGAGTATAACCACGAAAAGTTTTGTTTTCAGCTCCGTTAATCGAGTCTCCAGTTTATGAACCACTGGAGAAGGCACAAAAGTTGTAATGAATCGTCGTTTGTTTGTAATACTACTGCATGCAGAAATATAATAAAAACTTGTAGACAAATTGACCTAACTAGGACTCCTTTTTTGGGAACTCACTCCTAGGTGGAAGACAGGTGTCTCACCGCTTTCGACAATGAAGTATAAATAAATGAAATTATTATTATAAACAAATGAAGTATAAATAAATGAAATTATTATTATTTTAGTGTAACATCTGAAAAAAATAATGTGGCCTGTAAAAAATCACAAAAATCGAAAAAAGAGTTTAATAACACAACGAACATAATATTAATTTTTTTAAAGTATTTTTTTCAAAAACGACCACAAAATATTATGCTGAATTTTTAGTCTAATAATATACTATTGTTATATAACACTTAAGTTGAGTACAATAAAATCTGGTCGGTTTATTGCTCGTCGAACTTTAAAAGACGTTAAAGAGAATTTAAGTCGAAACACCCTTATTTAAATAAGTTGAGTGGCAACGGTAATCCAGCCCGTCACCCCTTTGATTGGATGACCCCTATGGTTAGATGACAACTAGATCACGGAGGTCGTTTTTTTCTGTCTTATCTGTCAAAAATATAAATTGTATAGATTACAGCAACATATCTAGGGATAATTCGCATTAATACTTCAATTTAGAGTATAGCATTTCATTTACAAGGTGAATATATGAAAATGAAAAGAAAATAAACACATCAAGGATCTAGAAAAGAGGTACATAAAATGAAGACATTTGTTAAAATTACCAGAAGCACCCATGTTTATGGACAGACACACCCATAAGGGGGTATTTCTATTTATAATGCTTTTTTGAATGCGAGAATATTTGAAGAACAAGTCTATGCAGTCATTAGATTTGTGTCTTGAGAATCTTAATGGCTTTATTAGTCTATTTGGAGCTATAATTATTCTTCAAAATAATAACCTTTAATCCTGCGCTTTTCAAACATCACGAACACAAAGTAAATAAAATAAGATTAATTTCGTGTCTATAGATAAACAGGTAACCCCATTAATCAAAGTACAAACAGGAACTGTATGAAGAAATTTGGTATCTAGATCAGAATTTTATAGTATTTTAGTACTAACAATAATGTGTGGAAGGGAAACTTAGAGGTAGAAAAATACTGAATAGAGTCGAAAAATGGTGTAAAAATGCGTGCACTGAGAACAATGCACGAGAGGACATACGAGTATGTATGACAGAATATAGAAGTGAATAGAGATAAATATGAACTTAAAGCTGATGTGTTGAGTAAGATGAAGAGGATTTCTCTGAGATAAGTGAAGGAAGACTAACAAAACAAATGTATAGTGCAATGAGTGGAAATCCAAGGAAAGTATGGTTAGATCAAGTAAATTATATTTTGAAAGAATGAAACGTAAAAAAATCATGTGAGGCGTACGGATGTATAAAATATAAAGGGGGTGTTTCGAAATTGAAAAGTCTAGCATTATGTCCTCTCTGCCTACCTTGACAAGGATATGACATGATAGTATGTATTTTTGTACAAGATATAGTTTTTTTTATAGATATTGTGAGATTTATATTTTATAATGTATTATACTTACCTTGTATTCAGTATAACTCGGTGGGCGTTTTGTAATGTGGCAATCTCTTCCGACCAACCAAAAAGATAATATTTTAAAAGTTTACAACGGGAATTGAACCCCTAACGCCAGAGTGGAATGGCATACACGTTTCTAACCAATTAACATAGAATACGGATGCTGAGGGTTTTAAATGAATAGATACTAAAAACAATTGAATGCATCAATTTTGATGAATAGGTACTAAAAACAATTGAACGCATCAATTTTGATTAATAGGTATTAAAAACAATTGAACGCATCAATTTTGATGAATAGGTACTAAAAACAATTGAAAGCATCAATTTTGATAAACAACGAATATTACGTAAAAATATATAATATTATATGCAACATGTAAAATATATTTGATGATTTTTTTTCAATTGCTTAGTTATGCCTGCTTACCTGATAAAAAATACTTGAGTATCTTTTTTTTTGTATCGTCATCATTGTATTATAATAAACCGAACTACCACGCTCAGATATACTCGTATTACGTAAGTAAGCTAATGACTTTCAAACATACATAAATACCAATATCCTTATGAGGTAGGCAGAGAAGCTAGTGCGTCAAATTTTCCTATTATAACATACATGCTATTTCTTATACTTTTACACTTACTTCTTTAAAAATTAGATTTCATTATCTAACTAAAATAATCTTTGTCGTCATCCACCACAACTTTAACTCTTGCTTGCATTGTGAATTTGTTTAATCAGTCTTTGGGACTCATCCAACCAATCTTTCGGACTCATCGGACCAGTCTTTCGGACTCATCGGACCAGTCTTTCGGACTCATCGGACCAGTCTTTCGGACTCATCCGATGAGTCTTTCGGACTCACCCAATCAGTCTTTCGGACTCATCCGTTATAAAAATGTCTTGCAATTTGAGTAAAACACCGTTGTTAAACGAAAAAAAGGTTTTCTTGGACACCATTCTCAAAGTAGGTTGAGAGTTCTAGTTTAATACAATTATGATTACTACCAAACAGCGGGTAGTTATAAATCTCCCGCCAAAAATCCGCGTTCCAATGGATGTGTTATATAATTATTTTGGAAATTAAATATTCCAGTACAAACCAGGACCACCATAATTGGTGATTACGCGCCAGATATGATTTAGGTGCCCATCTCTTACCTATAACAAAAGAAATTAAAATAATTAATATTAATTGCTCGCTATTCGGCCATGTTTTCACATAATTACAAAGGATATACATGGAAGCTTTCATTGATATGTAAATGTAAATTATAATTTTTCAATCATAGTGTATGCTAATTTAATCGCTGATGCGAGAAGTGCGGAAATAATGCAGTGTTTATTGAAATCAAAAATGTATAATGGCATGTGTCTTGTTGACTCCTGCAGTTGTAACATTAAAAAAGAAAGCTACCTTTTTCACAAAATATTGCTCTGAAACTAAGTTTGATTTTTTACTAAATACTGTCACCATTTTTTATTAAATTTAATACAATACAATTTAACTAATATATAGTTTACTTATCGCAAACCATACAAAACATACGTTTATAAAGAAAGGTTGAATAACAAAAGGATTCCCTGCGTGGTAAATACCCACTGCCAGTCATATCATCCAAAAAGATGGAAGGATGGATGACTAGGATTCAACATCTCAAGAGAGACAGTCCTGGGTATTGAAGTTTGTTAATATAAATTTAAAACGCTATTTTAAGTGTTTTAATTAAAAATTAACATGTTACATACTTGTTTGACGCACGTAAGCTCAAATCAAGAGTACAGTTTAAATATAATCTATAAAATATTGTTCTTCATAAGTAGATTATTATTAAATGAATCATAATATGAGTAAAAACATACAATAATTGAGTAGATTTTTGCCCTCCCCATTACATACAATAATTCAGTAGATTTTTGCTTAGTTATTTTCAGAATTTATAAAATGGACTTATTTGTTTTGTAATTCTATGATTTTGTAAAACTTTTGTAAGATAATCAATACATCCTAATTAAAATAAGTTCTCAGTATTCGATTCTCAAAACAATAGTAATTAAAAATGTATATTCGTTTAAAGAAGAATATGAATATTTATTTACAAATCAGGAAATGATAATATTTTCAAGACACGTCCAAATGATTTAAGATTATTTTTAATTATGTAATTTAAGAAGATTTATTTTATTTTAGAAACGTGATCTAGCGAAGTGTACTTAAATCTTCGAGAAAAAAATCATTTTTATTCATCCGACAGCCTCAAAGTGGCTTCTTCATTAACATTTGCGCTGAAAATAAATTAATTCTGTTCTCCGACCTAAATATTCCAGCAATAATATTATTTCATCCCGAACGGAAACATCCATTTATTTTCAACAATTTTCCCAAAAATTATTTATTAGAATTTTCCCAATGGTAGACGGAGAAAGGAAAACCGAGGATTCGGAGGAAAACATGTCGGTTTTAGGGGTTACATGGAGAATGGGCGGTATGTGGGGGCAGCAAGCACCCCCAGTGAGCGCTGGACAGATTAAACATCGTGCCCAAATGAACACACAATAATTTATCGATATTTCGATACACGTAATAAGCGGATGTGCCTTGTTTTGGAAGCAGTGCATAATCTTTTTCAATGGAAATATTATTTATAATAAAAATATTATGTATATTATTTATATTATGTATACTATTCACAAATCCGCCTTAACAAATCCTCTAATTTATTCTAAAATGGCTAATCATTGTCACCGTGAAAACCACACATTTTCTATCGATGATGCCAAATTCTTACATATCAGTAGTAACGGAATAAATTGGACAGATTGGAAGCCTTAGAAATTTCTAAGTCAGTGCATCCAGGTGAACATCTGGCCAACACATATATCCCAAAAATCTCCCCGCTGCTGGCCGAGATCGTCTTATTCCTCCCTTCCCCCTCCCTCTACCCTAAATCCTCAACCCGAATGTTAATCGTTAGAAGCGTGTATCTCGGTACCAGTTCAAACATAATTCAGTCTTGTTTGTGCTCCCCTGAAGACGGGGTAAAAGCCTTAAAACCGGTATGGTTATACCATCACAAAAAAGTGGAGTAAACAGTGTTTGATAAAACAAATTACAAAAATATTGTATTATGATATTTATTTCCATATCAATGAAAATAAGAAAAAAAATCACCAGGATGATACATACGCAAATAATATAGTTTTCTTATCCTACACGTACTAAAATCTGAAGAAGCATATCATTCTCATTTGGAAAAGAAACTTTTATATATTATGGAAAAAAATATACAGATTATTTGCAGATCCAGGTAAAAATTATTACAATGTTATAAATTCTTGATCGTGTGCCTTTATTAAAAGTTAACGATTTCGAAAGTTAAGTGAGGAAGATGCTTGTCTTCTATTCAAGGGTTTTAGGTTTGACTCCTGATAGTCCTGATGATATCCAAAAAAAATAAAAAAGGTCTCAGTATGATAAAAAAAGTTGGTCTGTTAATGATACCGTGCGATAAAAATGTGCCAAATTGACGATGACGAAATAGTTGTGAAAAAATCGAAGGCGCGATTAACGGGGCCGAAGACAATGTTGTTTCACGGTCATGCTCTTAAACATGTACACATTAGCAGCATCATCCGAGTTAATGTTAATGTTAAAAATTAAGATATAAACCATTGAAACTAGTTTAGATATATACATCAGAAAAATGAAAACAGATAAAATTCCTTAATATTTGAAATTTAAGAAAAGTGTCAAACTTCGTAATGTTTCTTAAATATTTTTGCTTACTTTTATTATTACTTGATTGCCAATTAAAAAAAAACATTGAGATTTTGCTTCGTATCCCGATAGTTGATAATGCCTGAAGCTACGAGATACCTAGATTACTCGGGTAATATATACGGAGCCGAAAACAACAGTTCGATTATTAGACGCGTTCCAAAAGATCAGGTTGTGTTTGTGTTCCTAAATTGTGTATTCAATAAAACGAACCAGTAACGGTTGTTTAGTAGTTGTTATCTATATGTATATACCTTAAGTCTAAGGAACTTAAGTCAGATACAGTACCCAACCGACTTAGGTTTATTCTGCACATACAACTCCTTTTCATTCTTACCCGTCCCTATGTCAAAGACCTGTGAAAATTCAATATATGTTGGATTTTACAAGAGTAACAAACCCATTTGTCCCCCTTAGTGACAACTATCAGTATTTGAGCTAAAATAAAATATAATTTTTAGAATTACAAGGGTATATGTAGTAGATAAAGTGGACAAAGTTTAAACAAGTTTTTTACGTTAAATTAAAGTAATTTTAATTCGATTTAATGTAAGATTTGAAATTTACAGTGTTTTATTTTTAATTCATACGAGTATTCAAGAACAATTAAATTCGTTAAATCGGGCTTTAAACGCAGTTTCTAAATTTAGATGATTAAAATTCGAAAATAGTTTAAAGCTGCACCAAATCATTTTGTAACGTCAATACAATCCAGTGTATTCGTACGAATATAAAGTTTAGTTCTGATAGTTTGTGATTGTTTTTTTTTTATATGAACAAATTTTTAGGCCCTAAATTAAACCTTTTGAATGTATTGATTCGTTTTATTACCTTCTTCAATATATTGGATCTAGTCCCCTTATTTACATTTTTTTCTAAGGACATAATTGAAAATATTATTTCACTAGTTGCAACCCGAGAAATATTCACGGAAGTAAAACAAATTCTATATTTATGAAAATATATATTCATAAATGTAAATTTTTTTTATATATATCATTTATACATCGTCCCCTTTTACACCGGTTCAAAAATTGTTAGCTAGGTATTTAAAATTCGTTCAGCATCACGGACCCACCGAAATTCAAATTTCGAATTACTTTCAGAGAGAATCCAAGTATTCCTCTCTCGCTCTCTCGTATTCAAAATTCAATTCTCGTATTATTTCTTTGGCGACAACCATCGTATGGGTGTTGGCCTATTTATATTGTACTATGATTCAAAACTACGAGATTCGATTATTTCTAATACAGATTTGGTTTTAAATAGGCAATCCACCCAAACTAGGATGATTGTGCTACCAAATCAAAGACATTATACAATTATATGAGTTAATATAAAAAAAAAACAATTAAAAAAACATTCAACAACAACACAACATTCATTGAACGCGGTAAATATATGGCTTTTGTAGTTAAGGAATTCGGATACATTTATATATACATAAGTATATAAAAGTTCTTAACTTCTTTCTTCGATGAACTTTTCCGTTTATAGTTCGATTGTTACATTTTTGAAGCTTAATCAGTGGAAACTTTGTATTATCTAGAATTGAATAAAAAAATGATTTTGTGATATTGATTCATATAATGGCGTAACGTATTTAATTTGGTGGCACAAATCATCCTTGTTTAGGTAGATTGTCTATTTAAAAAAAATAAAGTTATTAAATATTTTTACACACCAATTCAATAGAACCTAATTTTTTTTTAAATATATGCATGTGTTCTATTCTTAAAATAAAAATGTTTTTCAATCTGTAAATCTAAATAAGAGAAACAGTGAATTCTGATCCTCTCTTGTGTTTAATACAATTTAATTGAGAAAAGTGTAAAATGGTGTTCAGAAAACAGCTATAGATTTTTCAAGGTGTAATCCGGATTTTATCAAACACGTATTCAGGATAAATCTAGATTGGAGAGTGATAAGAACGGATCGAGCTTAATTTTCTCACGTTTAGACCCTGATTTCTGAAGATGGCTCGGGAGGTGGTAATTCGTATCATAGCTTTAAATGTCGGAAATTGAAATAGCTAGCCGGAACCATCCTGGCACAAAGGTAAATTTATGAAAAATATTTTTTAAGATGTTTTTTCCCCAAATATAAGTTATTGGTTTTTAATAATGAATTATGTTTTTATTGTAGTGTGGTTAATTAAGGAAAAAAAGATTTATGAGTTTGATCATCTCTTTTTCAAAAATAATAATGCAATATTTTGGTTTTTTCAATGTGAATCTTCAAATTGTAATGTTTAAAAATAAAACACTTGGATATTCCACTATTTTAAATTAACACGTGTTTCTACCTAATATTTAAAAGCTTCTTCAGGCAGAAGGGTTATTCCACCTATATAAATCGTGGAGATAGGAGGTAAAATCATGCGAAATTAATATATGTTAAATAGTGGAATTATAAAATATTTTTGTTTGATATTTACTTTAAAGATACGTAGAGTTATTTAGTCAAACTAATTAATAATTTGATGGATAAAACGAAAAAATGTAATTCACTTTTAAAAAAAGAATTACAATATATAAACTTAAATCGTCAAGAAGACGATCTTCTTGTGTTAGTTGGTAAGACGCCTTTCTTCCAATCCGAAGATTATTGCGTCCATTTCCGTTAATACCTATATTATTAAAAGGGTTCCAGTTAGGTTTTAATTTAAGAGCTCTTCAGCATATATCTGATTGGTTGGAAGAGATTGCCACATGACAATACTCCCTCAAGGTTATACGGTATACAACAAAAGTTAACCAAAAGAATACTATACAAATTTTACTAAAATTAAATTGTTATATCTAAAAATAAGAAAAAAAATTATTCTACAAGAATAAAAATTAGTTAAGGAGGTATATTAAAAACGTTTTTATATAATATCTTAATTGAAAACACCAAGCGCAGTTGGTTTTATCAGGTCGGCATTAAAAAACGCGGCAAAAGCTCAAAGCAACGCGCTATAAACAGCATTCGTCGGTTATATTTCGCAGTTGGTAAGCCTGCAGCGATAAATTTTCATAGATAATCCGTGAAACTCGCTGATCTTATCGTCTGCGGTTCCCGCCCACTAAGCGATCCGCTCCTGGAACTAGCAATGCCGATTTTCTACACGACTTCGATTCATGATGAATTGTGTGTGCCTGTTTAAATTCCAGAAGGAGTTTTCAATGGAGATTCCCTCTTTCGTGTGAATGTTTTATTCACCCTCTTGTTCGTTTAAATTTACAATATTTAAAAAAATAATTTAAAAGTTAAAATTGTCTTGATATTTATTTATTAATTAATTCATATACTATCAATTTATATTTTTTATAATAAAAAGTCACGGACGTAGTTGAGAGAGCAGCTGCCTTGAAATGGAGCTTAACTTAAAAAGTTTAAATATCAAAGCACTAACTTGATTCATACAGTCTATTTAAAAAAAAGTACATACGTACTACAGCATTGTGTGCTGACCAGGACCAAAAAGGCTAAGGCTTACACTCCGTGCGAGGAAGAAAACAAGCTTATTAGGTGGTTGAAATGTGTTACTGAAGTATATTTAGTTTAGCAACACATTTCAATGAACACTCTTGTATACCTCAACACATCCTTTCTTCCTTTTAATGGACGAAAAACAGTTTTTATACCATTAAACACTTCCGCAAAACCATCTGACACGCTAAACTACGATTTCTTACTGAATTACACCCGTCTTCTTAAACTCTAATAATGCTTACATTCGACTTAATACGATGTTTCTGTATAATATGATATATTTGATATCACTTATATATTTGATAAAATTGATTTTTACACTCCTGTTAGAACCAAATAACACTTTTTACAATTCAAATGCGCCAATAGAAAATTGTTGACGACAGCTATACGTTGTAATTTGTCAACAATGATAATACAATTAGGTTACTCCATATCCGGTTTTGTGGATATTTTTAATACATATTTTTCTTGTTAAAGAGAGCCTTATCCAGCATTTGTTCAACCTGTCTTGACTAAGTGACTGTAATTCTTTTGTATTTTATCCAAAGTATTTTGTACTTCATTCTATGTATTTGAAAGATCCTTTTTTATTTTAAAGATATATTTAATATTTATTAGATTTCAAAATAGACAAAAAAGTATTAAAAAAATAATAAAAATCAAGTATATGTTAAATAAATATAAAGAAAGGTTCATTAGAGCTGAATAAGACGGAAGAAAAGCGTGACTTGTGGAGAATATCTGGTATTAGAATGAAATATAAAGGATTGATCGTATAAACGATATATACTCGTAATATGTTTGACATAGATATCGCTTATAGGAAGAGTGCTATAAGAAAAATTAAAAAAGCAATTTTGAAATGGCTGGAAACCTTTGAGTCAATAAGTAGTAAATGTTATTGTCTAAAGAGGTTGACTAAATATGTAAGGAGGTAATTGGGGGTAATTTCGACTCTGGGAAAGGTGATGAACTGTATGCATGTGGACGAGTCGAAAACGTGTGATGATAATTTCTGTCTGCCTACTCCAAATGGTAATTACGTGTTAGTAAGGATGTATTTATTTGTAATTCCGGCCAACAATTTATTTTACAGAACATGATCAAAATAATTACACAAAGGAGTTAATTTAAATTTTTCGAATTCTTGAAGTATTATATAAAAAAATATTTTACGAAACAGGAAAATACCTACTTATAATAAAAAATAAAAAAAATTCTCTGAAACAAAAAATGTACTAAGTCTATATAATACAGAGCACAAACGCAATTGTAATTTTATTTTTTTGTTACATATATTTTTTCCGTTCCGTAAATATGATTTTTTTTCCGTTTTGAAGACGTTGCAAGTTTTGACATGTTTAAAAAAAATACTACTTAATTTTTAGTTATATTATATGTTTTTAATATTTATTTGATTGCTATTTTGATTTTAATTTTGGCGTTTGTTTTTTTTTAATTTGTATTACATTTTTATATCTTATAAAGACTGCGGTCGTTCAACATTAATTAATAAAGGAATATAAACAAAAAAGTTTACGGGTTGAATTTTATGTATATGGTCCTTACATATGAAATTGGCGTTTTGTTTGGGAGGAACATATAGTTGATTTTTTTTTAATATAATATATTTATTTAATCAAAGTATGTACCATTGCTATCTATGCACTTTTGCCATCTCATAGGTAGTTCATCGATCCCTTTACTAAAAAAACCATTCGGACGGGAATCAATAAAATCTTTGAAGTCGGTTTGGACTGCCCCATCGGAGTTGAATTTTTTCCCTTGCAAGAAGTTATCCAAATTTCGAAAAAAATAGTAATCTGTTGGGGCAAGGTCCGGAGAGTACGGTGGATGTCTTAGACATTCCAATTGAAGCTCTTCTAATTTGGTAGCCGTCTGTTGTGCAGTGTGTGGTCTAGCGTTATCATGAAGCAGCAGTGGCCTAGAGCGATTAACCAGCCTCGGTTGTTTAGCAGCTAGCTTTTCCATCATGGTTTGCAGTTGCTGGCAATAGACATCTGCCGTAATCGTCTGGCCAGATTTAAGAAAGCTGTAGTGAACGACACCAGCACTAGTCCACCAAACGCTCACAAGTAACTTTTTTGGAGTCAATTTTCGCTTGGGGCATGGTTTGGCTGGTTCGGCAGGGTTCAGCCATTGCGATGAGCGCTTCCGATTATCATACAGGATCCACTTTTCATCACAGGTAATGATTCGATTCAAAATCCCTTCATTATTGTGCCGGTTGAGTAATGCAACGCAGCAGTCAACGCGCGTTTGTTGATTTGCTTCACTCAATTCGTGAGGTACCCACCTTTCAAGCTTTTTCACCTTCCCAATTTGCTTCAAGTGGATTAAAACAGTTTTATCACTAACACCGCAGCCTGCAGCTAACTCGGACGTGGTTTGCGATGGATCCGCTTCCACAATAGCCTTAAATTCTTCATTATCAACTTTGGTCTCCGGCCGTCCACGGGGCTTGTTCTGCAGGTCGAAATTTCCAGAACGAAAACGTTGGAACCAAAAACGCACTGTGTTTTCTTTTGCGGCACCGTCGCCATACACATCATTAATCTTTCGAGCCGTTTCTGCAGCACTGGTGCCACGGTGGAACTCGTACTCGTAAATAACGCGATATTTCAAGTTTTCCATTTTGTAAACTGAGTGACGCAAAGAAAAAAAACAATTGAGGAAAAAACAAATGAATTATAATTTTCGAAACACAAATACTTGAGTAAATAGCTGTATAAATTTGAATTTGAAATTCTTAACCAAAGAGAAGATATTTGAGATCAAAGTTACCAGTACGGCAAAACGCCAATTTCATATGTAAGGACCTAATATGTATGAAGTTAAAACTTTCGTAAATAATCTATGAAACTGCGTACAAATGCAGTGATAAATATTATAAAATACCTAATATATAACAAAGTATGTATATAGTTGTTTTATTATAACAACCAATTGTTATATTTTATTTATTACAGTGCATCCAACTAAAGTTGGTACATGGCGCATCGCATTATCACACTATAATACATTTCAACCTCGGGCCAAGTGCAAATAGACGCGTCGTCATAAAATCTGTTTTATGACTTAACAAATTCTGGTTTGAAGCCACGCTGAATGTTTATTGGTTAATATAAACACATAATAATTGAATTGAATTAATAGTTTCAACTGATAAATAACTACTTATCACGTGATAATTTTATTTATTGATAGCCCATCGCTTATGCTAATGGTTTCCTAAGATGCATCGGAAGCTTTGTAATTTGTTTATTCTGAAATCTGACCACGTTATCGATAAACGGATATAAAAGGTATAAGCAATAAACGTCCAATTCATGTTCTATCTATGTCCGAAGATTTCCTCGGATTTATGTTTGGTTGTGTTACAAGATATACGACATTTCGAAGGATTTGCCTTCATCCTTAAAGGGATGTTAAAAAAGTTAAGAAAAGTCTTATATATTTTTTAAACGCCACGTTTAAAGGTCATGTATCTTTTTCAGACAAGTAAATACGGCAATATATAAGAAATTATTTTCAATCTACGTTCTATTTAATACTTTTTTGTATAGTGTACAACGTAACAAATGTATTTCCGCGTGGCAAACCCTTCGAACTAACCATACAACTGTTGTACAAATTATATGTCGAGGATTTTTTTTATTTTGTGTGGAAAAAACAATTAATAATTCCAAACAATAAACATGTAAAAAAACAACAAATAAAAATTTAACAAAGTCTTCCGTTAGAAGTTCTGCATGTTTTCGGTTGATACGACTTTATTATATGGAATGGAGTTTCATGACTGAATTTAATCATAATATACATTCATTATGTAGAAAATATTTTCAATTATTCGAGTATATGAATGAGTTCCATCTGTTCATTCCATGCTTCAATAAACCAAAGTATTTTGTGTGTAAGATATGTTTATACCCCCAAGTGTCATAGTGAAGGGTTATCTAATAAATCAACATGAGACCGAAGGTGGTATGTTCTTCAATAAAAAATATCACGTTACAAATCACAGCCTTTAAAAGTGTGTTCGAATAAAATATGTTTCTACTTTTGTTTTTTTTTTTCTACACATATTTAGATGCGGTATTGTGCCCAATTTGTAGACTGCAGCTATCCCCTTCCTATTCTATAATTGACATATTTTTATTTTAAAAATTTTTGATCAGTTAATAATAATAGATTAGATCCATGAATTAAAGCCCATTTGTGCAGAATCTTTTTTAAACGGCGTTAAATATTTTTTTATTTAATTACTTCAGTAATTATTACATTTGCTAAAATAAATTATTTGTTTTATTTACGAGTATACATATATTTACAATAACAAGTATTTTATGTATACTTTTATGAAAGAATCATTTTTATTTAAATATAATCAATAAGAACTTGAAACAAAATATTATTTCAATTCATATGAAACATATTTTTAATCAATGATATCTGAAATGGAAATGTTAACATAAATATTTTAAAAAGTTTTAACGTATCAAATTCGAAGAAACTTTTATTCCTAGTTTATCAAATTAACTAAATTCTATATTAAGTGTAAGGGATAGTAACGAATAAGACTTATTAAAATAATATATCGTATGTTGATAATATTTCAAGGAAAACAATTCAAGTAATATTTGTAAATAAAATTTTGTCCAGAAAAATACCGATTTATGGTGCACAATGAATAATTTATTTATTCAAATTTGTTTATTTATAGGTATCACATAAAAAAAAAACAAGTTAAATCTATTGTATTTTGATCCTGACACATGGGTGAATATGTGGGTTATATGTTGTGTTATCTTTTTTGTAGATTTTATTTGGTATCAAAAACAACATAAATAAATTCTAATGGAAAAAAATCTAGATCATTTCCTTTTTATTTTTAGGGCATCGATTTAATGACATGTGACACGAGTTACTTTCTCTTTAGTGTCGTAATAAATTTCTTTAAAGATATAAACCTTCTTTGATTTAAACAAAAAAAAAAACGCAATATATTTTTAGGTGTTGATTCCTAATATGAACTCAATTTTTTATCATACGCAATATAAACTTAATGAGAAAAAGAATACATAAACTGTTTTGAAAGAGAACCACGAAAAAAATTTGGTTTATTTATAATAGTGATAAAAGGATAATTTACAGAGCGCCGTTTTTAGAGCTAACTCTTCTCAAGAGCGTTATAACTCACTATTTTTTAGCATTAAAAACTTCACGAATTTCACTTAAAGTTTTTAACTCGTTACAATTGATTTCTAGAAGAATAAAATATTGGGCATATATAAAGAATTTTTTTTACTAAGAACAAATTAAATTTAAACCTTCAGAGCTTTACAGGCAAAAAAAAGACTTAGATATACTGAAACAAGTTTCCTAAAAATATGTGAAAAGAGCAGATATTATAAAATCGCAGAAAATATTGGTGACTATGCGAAAAAGATAGATAACACAAGAGACAACGCATAAAATACCCATTATCAGTCATCCCATAAGAAGATCTCCAAAACGCTGCATCAAAAGCTGTGAGTTGACATCTTTAAAGAGGCAGTCCTGATGACAACAGACCGACCACAGGTTTAGCTTAGAAGAAGGAAGAAGAAGAGTATTTTTTATTGCACTTAATGAACTATAAACGTAATTGTAATATTTATGTAATGGTAACACTATAATCATTTGATTCCTGATATTTTATTGGCAAAAAATTAACACAGATACACAACAAAATATAAAAGCACCTACGGCGCTAATGCACGCGTGGTCCAGTAAATAATATTTGATATTTGTCATATGAATAATGGCAACCGTGGGTATCGTAAATATCACAGCCTGGGTTCGATGCCGGGGGCGGACTGTTATATTTGTACATAATAATCCTCTGCCAATGCGGCGCGGTCCAGCCATTCTCTGGTTCTTACAGCATCCGATTGCGTGAGTAAACGCTTATAAAATATACATTCAAGAAGATTTATCTCAAGAAGGCTTATTTTAACTAATTACTGGCGAAAAAAAAATATGTAGCGAAATTGAAAGTGAGTAAATAAATATTCCTAAGCCAAATTCGTATTTAAATTAGATTCTATAAGTGAAAAGTGCTTATTGCAAATATTTTTAATAAAATATAAGATTTAAAGTTATATATTTTAGTTTTGAAAATAAAAAAATACCTTAAGAATAATAATGTTGTCTTGTTTTTTAATCACAAACTTTTTTATTTTTTGTTAAAAAGCTTTTGTTAAAACTTTTTGTGAAGAAAACTGAATTTTATGTTTTTAAGGTTTATTAGTGCATTAAAATAATTAATTTTTGATGCAACAAATTGATCGAGTTTACAAAAAACAATTTTTGAAATTGAAAGTGAGTAAATAAATATTCCTAAGCCAAATTCGTGTTTAAATTAGATTCTATAAGTGATAAGTGCTTATTGCAAATATTTTTAATAAAATATAAGATTTAAAGTTATGTATTTGCTTAGTTTTGAAAATAAAAAAATACCTTAAGAATAATAATGTTGTCTTGTTTTTTAATCACAAACTTTTTTATTTTTTGTGAAAAAGCTTTTGTTAAAACTTTTTGTGAAGAAAACTGAATTTTATGTTTTTAAGGTTTATTAGTGCATTAAAATAATAAATTTTTGATGCAACAAATTGATCGAGTTTACAAAAAACAATTTTTGTTTAGGTTAACCATATTGAAATTTCTCCATTTAATAAGTCCGGAATGCCTTTCAAAGTCTTCTCATATCACTTAAATAATTCTAAATACAAGAATTACGCTTTAAATTTTTACTATACAAATATTTTTGAATATTGCTTTATACTGAAAAATTATTAAACAAATAAAATAATAAACTCAGGAATCATTTAAATCTATAAAATAATGTGTCATTAAAAATCAAAAAGTAATATGAAAATTTATTGATTAATTAGAAACTTGTTTTTGGCGTATTTTTTATTTTATTTTTTTTTGGCCAAAATATGATTGGGTTCGCACGGCAATCGGATTAGATATTTTTTATGCTACAAAGCCTGAAAAGAGGCACAAATTCGGACAAAAAAATGGATCAATAAAACCATTTGCGTATCGGAAATAAACAACAGAGTTACGCCAACTGCCAAAGTTCACCATTGTAATCAAAACAGCGAAAATACCATTATGAAAAAGTTTTCACAGTTTATCAATAACAATAAACTGGGAAACATTTATTGGCGAACGTTTGTAAATCAGGAACTTTTGCCCTCGATATTTTCTCAAAGGGAGTAACTAAAAATATTATATACATATTCCATCATCATCACCATCACTTGTCACTATTAAGATATGTATTATTTCCAGGTATCCATTTTCTCTTCTACTGCGTCCATAATTCCACGTCATACTTAATCTTCTCTCTTTTATAATATGATTAATTTGGTTGAACTGCGTAGTTTAGGTATTTCCTAATTATTTAAACTTTTCTGTATTACTTTTACAAACGTATATTCTTGTAAATCTTTCATAATTAAGTCTTCTACGTGGCCGAACCATCTCGATACTCCTTGATTCAAGCTTTATAGCGCGTTTTCAATCCCCATTATTTTCCTTTAACCTAATTTCTTATTCTATCATGCATTGTTTTTTTTACGTGTTCTACTTAACGCTATCATTTCAATCCCATTTATCTTACTTTCTTAATTATTTAGCCAAGTCTAAGTATATCTTGTGTATTCTAATGTTACGTCCAATATTCCATTATGAGCAGACACTTTGCTCAAATAAATTGTGTTACCCACCACTCATTCACTGTATTGCATGCTGCTACCCTTTTTTCAATATCGTATTTAGTAGAGCCATCTGATGAAAACATGACTAACATACAAAATTTCCTCAACTTGCAATTTACATGTATATATTCCAAAACGAAAATAGCTTAATGCATGGAAGTTTGTAAGTGACAAAATATGATAAGCATAATTTGAGAAATTATGTAGCGTTAAATTGTTAAAAATAAAATCTGAAATTCTCTACTGGCAAAGACTTCCAAAAATTATTATATTGTGTTAAGATATCGGTATTAATTTTGTCTAGCTTCTTACAATGCTGTAGATTTCCGTTCATGTAACTCGTATGTTGACAGCGGTGGAATGGTGAATCTTCATTTTATTTTACACCCCTAAATTATATGACAACAAATATGTTAGTACTGTTTCGTTATTAAATATCACTTTCAAAGCGTTGATTTAGTATGAAAAAAAGCGGATCATAACTGCATATTAATTAAATCAGGTGAAATAATGTCTAAGAGTTAGTGTAAACTTTGATGCTAATATTGAGTAGGTATCTGTACCGGCAACGATGCCAATTAAATTTGTTTTGAAAATTTGATTGTACAGTGCAAAATTCGAAGGATTAATTTATAAGTGGTAATCTCATCCGACTAACTTGCAAATTGTTTGATAATTAAGTCTAAACTGTTGGGTAAAAGATTTACATAAGACCTCTATACAACGAAAATAAAATATATAATCGTAAGATAAAACGACAACAGAGAATATCTGATGATTTTTATATAACTCTAAAATAAACAATTTGTTAAACTTGTTTATTTCAAATAGTTAAATGATATGAATATATTAATTTGAAAATTATTTTTACTTAAACACGTTTACTATCAACAACGCGATATCACGTGGTGTAAGGTGTATATACGCCATCAATGCGACATGGCGTGGCGAGCTACAATAATCTAAGGTAGTATAACTTTGGTGGATCACTAGTCACATCGAGGAGAGTGATTATAACTTGTGACGTAACAACTTTCGATGAAATTTATTAATACAACATAGGATTCTGAATGTTTAATTTTTTTGTCCATTTTTCATTTTTACTAAAAGGAATGACATAAGTCGGCCATTGCCAATAAAATTAATAAGGCGTAGATGATTTTATTTTATGTACATATGGGAGATTTTCAACTTTCAAAATCTATAGGTACATATCATAAAACAACACCCCAATACAGACCACCAATAGCTAAAAAAAAACATTTAGGCCTATGGAGATACTTAGCTTATGTTAGGTTGGTAGTGAACGTGTTAAAATATTCACCAAAACAATACACAACCAATCAGTGATCTATATAAATAGTTCAAAATCAGATTATCGGAATCATCAATTCCAAATCAATGCTTGGAATTCTATAACTAAGTACCTGCACGTTCCCAGCAAAACGTTTTGTTGCAAGATTTATCGTTAAAAAGTGTAAAATTGGAAACATATTGACTAATAAAATGTTTCCCCTTTTCACACCACGTGCAAATGATTTAGTATTGGAAGCTTAATTAAAGAAGCGCATTATAATTGTATTCTCAGACTGAAAAAGCGATTAGAATGTGCTACGAGGGGTTTGTGAAATCCATTTATTTCAGATCAAAACTGGGCCGTAGCTGGAACCAATAGAAAAGTATTAAAAAATATAAGAACCTTGGAAAAGAATGAGAAATGCACACCAGTAGAATTCAGATAAATTTTTAATGGGATGTAAATCAAAATAATTTTAATTTTCTAACATAAATCTATTTTTATTTAAAACTCAAACTCTTTAAATTTCCTTGGCTTTCAAAATATTATATCGCCCTGAATAGCTTCGAGAAAGGGAATAGAAACATAATTCGCGGTGATTATAATATCTCTCCGCATTTGCATAATTGGTAAGAAAATCGCAGAAAACTTATCAAGGAAAGAAGAGCTACATAGACACTTATAATTAGTAGAATAACTATATAATTTATTGTTAAATATAATATGGAGTTCCACGAAGTCAATGTTGAAACATTTGATAATAATTGTTTGTTGACTTATTAAAACTATGGTTAGTTTCAATAAAATACAGGACCTGAATTACTCTCACTTATAATGACTTAAAGCCTTCTTTTAAGTTGATTTTACTATATTTGTAAAAAAATATACTTGTGTAAATAATTGACATGTTTTTGCAAAATTTTCTTAATACATGCATCTAGCAATTAATCTAAGCATTTTTTCCTAATTTTTTAAACATACCTACTCATAAAGCGAAAAACACGTGTTGCGAATAAAAATATTAAGTGTTACTCTTCTCACAAAAAAAATAGCATAAATTGACCATGTTTTTCAATCCGGGGGTTACAGGATTACTTCCCGATGGAACTAATTTTATTTTTAAAAGATCTCCAGTTTGGTTTTCACTTAAGACCTCTTCAATATATTTCTGATTGATTCGAAGAAATTGCAACATGAAAACAAACTCACCAGGTTTTACTGTATAAAATGAGGGCTTAATACAATATACTTAATAAGAACATTCTAGAAAATCTCAAATCTTTTTAAATGAGGTGTGTATAATTTTTTAAAATTTTGATTAAGGTCTAAAATTTATAGTTGCCTACTTCAAGTTTTATACACATAGCAAAAACCTATTAATACAAAATAATTTTACCCGCTTTATTTAGTAAAATTAAAGTGTAATTGGTTGAATAGAACCATAATTTCGGCTCTGTGTCTATGTTCAATATTTCAGTGTCCTCGTGGAAATTTATAAGTTTCCAGGCCCGTTCTAAGTTATGTTTATTGAAAAGCTATGTCCGCGAATCGAAAGAGCTGGGGCCGGGGTATTTTCTGTGTCGCTTCTGGTCCGAGCCAGTGAATTGGACCCAAATTAGCTGACTCGATAAAAAAATATGCCAAATAAAATTAAATTACAGTTACTCTACAATACTGTCAGCTCTTTTCTAAAGGAAATGCGGCACATATAAACTGTTAGTTAACGATAAATTTTGTAATTTTGACTAGTGAACACATTTTCTTACTTAATTTTTATTTCAAATCTTTAAAGTCAAAGAAAATTATTTATTGTACAAATAATTTAAGCGATGGTGAACAGAATAAATTTAAAAAAATCCGTAATGGTTAAATATTAAGCTGTCCTAAATGGCAGTTTTCGGTTAATAACTTTTACACAAATTTTTATTTGAGATAAATTCAGATATAATGACTTTCACTGTGTAGTCAGTGAGACAACTGTCTTACAATTACAAACAACTGTCTTACAAACTCGATTTGTTCAACCTGGGGGCTGCGAGTTCGATTATCGCTGGTACTCGATTTATTAAAAAAAAAAACAAGTCTGGTATTTACTGTATATCCGTTTAAAAATATTTTTGATTTTTTGGAAGAGATTACCATCGGACATTTAATCCGTCAGGTTTTACTTAAGAGAACAATATTATTTAATTTTGATAGAATTATTTAATTTTCAGACAGATTATATTATATTGTATTCAACTTTTGTTTTAAACGGTATAATTTGGCGGACCTAATACTACCTACATAGAAATATATTTCATCTAACCAGAAACATGTTTCAAAGTCTATAGGGAAAAATACTGAAATTCTTTGATATGTGGCCTTCGTCGTATTTTAAATATCATTATATGATACCAGAAATTAAGTTAAGTTATTGAAATTTGACATACTCAAAGATAATGTTTAACAAAAAAAAATTACATTTTTGACTTAAATAATTTAATATTCCAAGTTAGTGAATGTCAAACTGTAATTTTAGGATTTATAGATACATGGGGAAAAAATCACGTCACTTGTGAACCTTATCCCTTTCTTTAAATAATATTACCAAATTCATACAAACAAATGGAGATTTTCGGTGGTATTTTTAACAATTTCTGATGAATGTGTTTTCCATTCGTGCTGTAGAAATTTAATATCAAAAAATATACACGTGGTCTCTCTACAGTGCACGTGTTTTAATTTCCACACTTGTCCTGTCAGCTAGCTGTAGACAGATGTGTTTATTAAAACATGTATTCGCCTTTATTCGCTTGGTCGACATTTTCAATTAATTCACGCATATCCCGTGTGCCTTGTGATTTATCACCGCGCCACTAGCGACATCTTGCGCCTCCAACCCCTACCGAAATTGGGCGAAGGGTGGGAGCGGTGTTTTATTTATTTACCCACCGGCACGATCCGCCATTTTGAGAGAGTGCGAGACAGTTAATTTAGTGGGCAATGTTCAAAGGGGAGGAAGGGGGGTGGAAAATATGGGTGGTTTGTTTTAGGTGTCGCTAATTGCAAGGGTGAATGGGCGGGGGAGAAATTAGGTGGCTAGTGTTGCAAAAATAGTTGAGCGATGATCACGCCTACTGAGGGTGCAGCCTAAGCAGAACATGAAAACAGTGTTGATTAATTACAACTTTCACATATATGGGCTACAAAATGTCTTCATCAGTATCATATGGTGGATTTTGTCTAAAAATTTGTTGCCTTCTGGTTCTTAGCTACTTTGGAAAACATATTTTTTTTAAAACCTCAAAATAGTTAAACCAAATACAGCATGATAAAATTGTCAATATTATGTGATAGATCGACTCACTTTATCTGTAGTGAGAATTAGTTCATGTGACATTTGCTGAGATTCCCGAGAAATAAGATGTTTTACACTAAGGAGGACTTGATTCGTATAACGATCAGCGCTGTCTTGAATTCAGTATCAAAATAACACATTCATAAATAAATCGTTCAAAATTTGTTAACTCCTGACCATAGTGCTCTCTAGCTATGAAAACTAGAAAAAAGTCTCAATCGTGGAATACGCAAGAACCAAAAAAATATCTTAAAGAAAAAATTGTGAATGGATCCATCAATATGTCAAGAAAAAAAATAAAACCTATTATTTTAATTATCCTCAGTATAACATCCATAATTTACATAGTTTTTATGGTAATGTAAACTACAAGTACATAACAATATTAAAAACCTTCCGTTTTGTGTATATCCGCTGCACTTGGCAAATCTTGTGTCGGAGAGGTTTCATTCTTAATCACAAATTTCTTAATAAAATTCCAAACTATTACATATTTAATTCCAACCGCGTTATAATCTCAACAATCATGTCCAACCATTCATCAACATATGTAAGTTTTGTATTCGCATCAGTCATTCCCCTACGTGCCTATATCAAGACCTCCAAAAGATTTACGCTGTATTCTTGTCAAACAACCACCGTGTTACATATTTTAATTAGAAAATACGATGTTGCAAATAATATCACATTATTGTCTTTCCCTCATTTTTTTATGTTCACAACTTCTTGATAAAGGTTAGGTGTGTTATATTCTTAGGTTTAATATTGAACTATAGCAATTTCAAAACCTAAATAATTCTACACAAGTTTCAACGTTTGCACTCATGACTATCATGCCCTTAGAAGTAGAACAAACCTGAAATTATGCAAGTCTTCAAGTAGTGTGAACAATTTGTGCTCGTATAAGTCGTTCAATGACTGTCACGAGAAAAAACATTAATCAGCATCAACTGAACTCAATTGGTTGGGTGACCTACACAGCAGTGGTCAAGTAGTTTTTTTTTCATTTCCAGACGAATAAAAGATCGAACACAGATAACTTCTTAAACCACATTCCGCAAACATATCAAAACTGGTTGACTAGTTTTCGCATGCTACACAACTCTTCTATGTAAACTGTAAATCGGGGGGTTTAGTTCACAAACATAATAGATAAATGATACTACCTACGAGTATATAAGAGAAAACTATAGAATAAAACGATTATGTATGGATCACTGTACAGATCATTTTAGTCGAATGTTATTTAACTAGAAAATATCTAACGTAGTATTCGTAATACTATGTAAACTGCGTGCCAAACTATAACGTACCAATGAAAACAATAAAATTAATTATTAAGAAATTATTTGACCCCGACTAACATCATCATATCCTTACACTTGACTTATATAAATTTATTTTGTAATATATTAAATATATAATTAAAAGCGGACTCAAATCCCGAACTAGAGCTTATTTGAAGACTCTGTTCTCTAAACGGCGGTATAAAAGTGTGTTTTTATTTTTATTATTAATAATTTTTAAAATTTGTAATCAAATGCCATAATTACGTGTCCCGATCGGGGTAGGCAGAGAGACGTCATGCATACGTTCCTATTATGAAGACTTTCCATCTTTCAACATTTGATTATACCATGTTTTTTAAGCGTTCCTAAACATCTCGTATCATCTTTACTACTCAAATAGATTATTTCTGAAAATCTTTCATCTTTCGTTCTTTCTTTCAGCCAAACCATCTCGATTCTTCTTTTTTAATCTTTTGCACTAAATCTTCTTTCAATCCACATTCTTTCCTAATATAAAAATTGCTTATTTTCTCATACTTTATTATTTTTTAGAAATTTTGTGACAAATGTCCTTACAAAAAACCCTTTTGAAATGATTACATGTCTTAAATATAATATTCAGTGCTGGTTTAAAAATCATTGTTTATCAATCTCTCAAACCTTGGAAGAAAATTTATTTTTTAACAATGGTCCAGCAAAACGAAATGCCCAGTCCCGTCTTATTAGGTTTTTTGAGGAAAACAAATTTAATATGCTCATGTTATTTCTACGATAGGGATAATCAGTCGAATAAAAGACACATATAATGAACAAAAATTTAAAAAACAATAATCCAATTACTTATTTAAGGGAAGTTATTTTTTTCTTACGATTACAGATTTTTTATGCTCTCCTGATGATGAAGTGAAAGCCTTGAAACTGATAGGGTTATACCGTTACAAAAAGTAGAATAAACAGTGTTTGATAAAACAAATTACAATGTCTTTAAATCTCAACAATGTGAATGCCTTTACTATTAACAATATATGTATATCAAGATTCATAAAAAATAAATGAAAAGGTCCATAGCATAGCAATTGAGTTTGATGTTTAGGTATCCTGGAAAAAAAGTCGAACAATAATATTGGTGAAAAATAAAATAAAATGTGGAACAAAACAAAAATTATGACTGCAGAAAAACAAAGACCTAGAGAAAGCGTCCCCGAAATTCATCAAAATATATTTTCGAGCAGAAAAAATACGAAAATGAAAAAACCTGGAATAATGAAGAAAATTTATTGCAGAGTCAGGAAACGGTCAAACATTTTTCACTAGATTGTATTAACTGTGAAAAACAAACCCGTCTGTCATTCTATTGTATAGAATTTGACATTCAACCGTTTTTTTTTTCATTATCCTCTTTTCGTACCTCCACTGTGCGCTGTTTGTCAATATGAGAAAATTTATGCTATCGAAAAATCCACAAAAAATCGACAAACGCTTCGATAAATTTTGATGCATTTTTATAATGTGTAAAATGCACAATGGGTATGCAACTTGGATTTAACGACGCCAGTAAATTTTACTTTTTAAAAATATTAGGTATAAAAGTACGAATGATTTATCTATTCCAAAATATTTGTAGTATTTTCCTTATTGAAATTATTGCACTATAAATTATTTAATTGAAATAAAAAATATAAATTAGTTAATCTTAGAAAGAGATTTTAGCATTACTCAAAGATGGACCTAAAAAAGTTTAATTTTCGTACTTTGTCATCACTAAACAGTCCAACACAAAATGTAGATCCAATGAACTTATGCAGTGCAATTTTCTTACATGCTTGCGTAGAATAAAAACAATGAAGTCTCATACCTTATCAGACTAAAGTGAAATTTTCTTACATGCTTGCGCAGAATAAAAACAATGAAGTCTCATACCTTATCAGACTAAAGTGAAATTGACTGTATGTGTGATAATTTTAATGATTTTTTAACAATAACATTAAAAGTAACATTTAATATATGAATTTATATCCTTGAGAATAATTACAAGATAAAATAATAATAACAGCATATTGAATATATTAGCTTATAATAATCAAAAAGACAAACTTTTTTGTAAACAAATCATCAGCTTTGAAATTTGATGATTGATTATATATGTATATATTTTTTTCTAATTATAGAAACAAAAGCATTAAAAATGTGAAACATTTAATACAAGTTACGATACTTGCCTCATTCCTACTTAAGTACTCCCGTACGAATGAAGGAGTACTGCTATCTGTTTTAAAATTTAAAAAAAAAATAAAGAATGGTTGAATTTCCATATTTTTCACATTTTTAGCTCCATTTTACAATGAGTTTGTAAGGGAGCTTATTAAAAAATGTATCATTAAATGTATAATGAAGTTGGATGATGGTTTGTGTTACGTTTAAAGATTTTAATATAAAATTTTCTCCTTAAACTACTTTTTCTAGAGTTCACTTCACTTATTATTTGGTGCTTTCGTGTGTATATTTAAAATATTTATTTTTAAATAAAAAATCTATTGTTTACTTATTCATAACGCTGTTCTACTTGATGGTTCGGAGGTTTATATATAAAAGTCATATAATATATTAATTTGCAGTTTTATATATAATGTATTATATAATTATTTTGTTTGCAAACTATGATGTAATGTATTAATAACATTGTTCGTTTTAGTTTTCGTTACGTTCGTCATAGTTAATAATAATGACACTATAAAATGACAATTTAAATAGCGCCGTTAAGAGAAGGAACTCTTCTCAAGGTTTCCCTGGCTCAGGATTTTGATAAAACTTCCCAAAAATGAGTATGTTTAGGTGGTTCCTAAAAATATGAAAAGTGTTAAGCATAAATAAAAATGTTAAATGTTTTTGACAACGCTTTGAAGTCAAAGACTGTAAAGCATTTGAAACGTCGGCCATCGTTTTAGCCAACTCAATACGGCAACAGCTCCGAAAAAACATTTTTAACTAATGAAAACAGGCGTGAAAATCTTTGAATATATCTTAAATATTATAAATTAGGTTTAAGATTTATACCATAGTTTTGTATCCGTAAAGAAACTACGTAAATTCTTTAGTTAACAGAAGAAATGACGTTTGTCACCATAAAATTTATTGAAGCAATAACATATCACTGGAGGAAGGATTCCAACTTTTTTCAGGCTTTTCAAGTAATGAGAATTTAATAAAGGTAATGACTACTTCTGTGAAGAACTAACGGTGGTTCTCGCTTGGTATGTTTAAGGAACGCACCAAGAAAGCATAAACACTGGATTCCTTTCTTTCAACCGCAGTTTCCGACAGTCTGGGAGATCATTGACGATTGCCTAAGAGCTAGTCCCATGGAATCGCAAGAAGTTGACAAGACGTGATAAGTAGGAAAAGGAGTGGTGGGTAATAAACACTCCTTATGGTGTTTTGTTGCAACCAGAAATGGTACCATGAAACAAACATGGGCGAAAGAGATTTCTCCCTAATGGCTCATTTTAGCTTGATACGATTTTAATCAATTTTAAGAAGGTGAAAAATCGCAATACCGATTCGTGGTACGAATTGAATTTATTGCTGCGATATATTTCACCTAAGGAAATATCCCACTTACGCCTATAAACCAGTTTTATTTTATTTATATAAAGTTCGTTGATACTTTTTTAATCCATTTGACTTATTTAATATACTGGTCAAAATTTACTTTATTGGTTTGTAAACAATATGAAACCCCTAAACTCTCTGGTTTGCATTGAATTTAATTTAGTTATTATGTAAGCCATTTGGTTTGTATTACATTTGATCAGGATCGTTGAAGTAATTTTTTTCATATGTATTGAATTTATTTTCGTGTCTATCAGAAAACGATATTTCATCCAGGTACATTTTTTAATGTACTATGTTTATTAATATATTTTTTTCTGTATAACTAGCTCGCCATAAGGCCAATGTGGATGTATAATTAATTTATAATATTTATGTATTTTAAAAAAATGAGATCAAACTTTGTTAAATAACTTATACAATTGTCCTGATTGAGTTTCTTGGGTTAATCCAAAATGAATCTTCCATTAATCCATTAAAGTCCCCACTATCCCGCCTCTATCACGGCATCCGGAAGGGAAACACCAAAAAACCGGAAGTTTTTCAAATTGGATTGAAATCAATCTCGGGAAATAGAGGGGTGTAACGAACTGCTAACTGACCACTGGTTCCAAAATTCACCCTCGGTCAGAATAAAATGCTCTCGGAAAAATAACGCACCCCTGCAATAAATGGGTAAATATTATTACCAGGAGTACATAAACGTACGTCAGTGGAAGGTTGCAAAAGCGCGTACCTATAACTCTCAATATCGAATCATTGATCTATGGAATATTATAGTAGCAAAGGATTATAAGGAACTAAATAAAAAAGAACAAAAAAACTGCTTATAATAACATGGAATAATGTGGGAAACCAATATCCTTTTTGTCAATTTGGCGAAACTTACATTTTTAGTTGTATTTATATAGATAAACAAAGGTGAAGTCTTTTTTTGAGTTCTTAAATAAAGGTATACTATTTTACAGTGATGATTTTCATGTATCTAAAAAACTGTTCTGACTTTTTTGTACGAAACTTTCATTTCCTTACAAGTTTTTCAGGATTTCGGGACAATAGGAAATACAGCCAGCCGAGAGATCCTTTTAGCCTAACCTCTAACCCTGATTGCCAATAAGATTATGTGCTATCCTGGTACTTGTGTATACGTGAGGCAATAGCTTGTATCGCTCCCTCGTTCCAGAAACTGCCTCAGATGGGGTGCAAATATCCAGACTGGGAAAGTTTTATTCTATTACATAAATCTTTGATAAAAACTTTGGTATGATTCTGGAATTGGACATGAGATTTATGATTTTGTAATTGCCATATTGCCCGTAAAATTACATACTTCCATAAACGATGCAATCTGAGATATAATGCATGTAATGTGCATTTTTTTCTAAAAAACCCTATTTAGTCTGTCTTTGTGAAAAAAAAACAAATATTCACGCAAAATGTACTCGTATACTAAATTGTTCAATTAAAAAAATAAAGGAAAAATGTATTAATAGTACAACAAAAATAAGAAATTAATTTCAAAATAATCAAAAGTTTGCAATATCATATATTTATCCACAAGATTTGTCACAAAGACAACCTTCGTCGTCTAGATAATAAAACCAATCTTACAATTCGAAGGTGTTGGGTCCAATCCTCGTTGGATTTTTTTAATAATAATTCTTATCTGGTTTTCACTTAAGACCCCTTTAATATATAATATTTCTGGTTGATTGCAAATGATTGTCACATGAGAAATAAGTACACCGGTTATACTGTATACAGTTGAAGTGTAATACAATACAATTCTAGAAGTATTATTACCATTTTTGTTTTCACAACTCAAAAAACTGAATTTACTAAGTGTTTGTTTGGATAAAATCTTGATTATTTTTTTAATAAAAAAATAGTGAGTGCAAAATGACTTAACACTAATCTCACATATACACACGTTTATATGTTAACGCACTAAGTTCATTTTATATTGAATCCATAGATTTAAATTTAAACAAGTAAAATATCTTTACTTAAATATTAAAACAAATTTAGTCAAAACGTGATACATATTCTTTTTATATATTCCACAGTACCTCGGATAAAAGTATACTGTACGTATCGCCTAATAGAAACAGGGTGAATAGCTTTTCGATATTTACTCAAGTCTCTTCTTCACCTCTATCTCCGGTTTAAGATAAATCGGGGAAGTGAAAGAGGAAGCTGTGATTGTATCGAGATGTACGATACACTCTTCCGAAACTATATCCGATATTCTGTGTCTAAGTACTTACACGGAGTTAAGAACTTTAACCTCAGTGCGCTACAGTAAATGCAATCGAAATTAGTTGCATGCTACAGGTTGTGGTAAAGTTAATTTAATTGAATGCGAAGAATATCTTCTAAAGTTATATTATTGGTGTATTGTATTCAATAAATAATTATAAAACGATATAAAATACCATTTACTTAATAATCATTTAAAAAAATCTTGAATAATATTAATTTTTTTGCTTATATACAGATAAAATTAAAAATATATGTTCTCCAGATACTTTTAAATAATATAATGAAAATTATACCTTATTTTGTTAACGTTCTTAGTGATAAAGAAATAATAAATGTAAATTTATTAATTTCAAATATTTGCCTTTTGGGACATCAAAATTTATTTAATATTTTTAGAAGTATATTGCGAGACTTGACGACCTCCGTGATTTAGTTGGTAAGACGCTGGTCCTCTAACGCCATGGAGTTGGAGGTCCGATTTCCGTTGGGACCCAGATTTTTTTTTAAATATTTCATTCCAGACCTCAGATCGGAACATATTGTTAGATAAACATAAGCCCGCCAGATTGTGCCATATGCAACAAAATTATTATACGATATAACATGTAACCTATGTTAGCATTTATACTTTCTATTAAATTCTCTTTAAAAAATTTGATATTTAAAAGCATACATTCGTTATTTGGAATTATAAAAAGTTGATGACAATCTTAGACTGTGACAATATTGAACGGCGATAAAATTTTCTTTCGTTTTGAACAATCATGAAATTAAATATTTTTTATAAATGTTCTCTGTACTTAATGATTTCTCTTTTTTGTATTTATTGAGGATAAAAAATGGCAAAATTAGTACCCAAAAAGTTTCTTAAGGTTATATATGAGTGAGACATTCAAATACAGGGGGGGAATGACCAATGAACGAATTTATCAAAATCGGAACAAGACGGGGATAAGGGGCAATCAGACAAATTGATTCCATCCCCACAACTATTTGGTAAATCTATTTATCTTTTTCTACCAACCCATGGATCGAGATTAGGTAAATATTTACCCCAATACAACAATGTTTTTAGATTCAAAGCAAGAAACATCCTCCCTTAGGATAGCGGGTGTTTTTATTTCACTAAACTTTACTTTTCACGAATAATATTTTCGGAACACAAAAATTTCACAATTACCTACTTTGGTATCGGTGACAGTTTACGTGTCCGGTTTAATTTACTGAACGACATACATATCTTAACCACATTCGATAAATTTTGCGTTTTTTCTTTCCGTGGACTTTTCCATTAATAAATCAACTGTCAATGTTTTCAAGTTTAATTAGTAGAAATGTATGAAAATTGTTTTTTTTTCATGTAAATATTTTTTTTAATGTAGATTCTATTTTATTTGCATTTTATACTTTAACAGCAGTAACACAAATCTTTCAAAATAATACTAACAGCTGTAATAGTGTTGAAGGTTGTATATTTTTAAATTAATAATCCTTACTTTCAAGAATAACTCAATTAAGCTTTAAAATAGAGTATTGTTTGTTCTTTATAAAATAATATGTAAACCAAAAAGACGTGTTCATCTATACAAATCTTTTCCATTATTTATTATAAAGAAATGAAGAAACATCCTCAATTTTGTTTAAAACACATTTCACTCAATCAAAAATGGTCCAAAAAATTATTTTTGGTATGGAAAAAGAACTTACGTAAAAAATCAACAATTAATCCTTTAGAAATCAAATAGTTATCCATTGGAATTTGTAAATATATCTATGGGCATTATGCATACAATAAATAGAATCTCTTATTTTTTGCGTACTTACCATGTAAGCAACTCACATATGTGCGTACTTCCGTTCCCCTAACAAACATTTACATGCAGAGTTTTTTCTTCCCTTAATGTAATGAATTTAATCAAAGTAAGCCTTTATGTACGGAGCCACCCTTCGGAAACCCGTACCCAAGCAATTTTTAAAAGAGTGTTTTGCTAAAATACCTCTGCATTTTTATTCATTTTAAATGGATATTTACATGCAGATTCATTTTCTCATTTAAGTAATTGAAATACTTAAATAAACTACAAAAACTTCATGATTACACTACAAAATGTAGTTTGTACCTCTATATATAATTTTCACAAAATGTTTGAGTTAGGCAGATACCTAAATGCATTTGTTTATAACTTTAGAGCATCGTTTCTCAACTTATATGACGTTACCCCAGAGGGTTGGCGGTGAAATGTCAGAGAGATAATGAAAATAAATATAACATACGGGTACAAAAAAAATCATTTTCTTAGCAAATCGAACATATTTATTTTCAAATTTAGCAGGGAAATTGTGAAGTCTTGATTTTTTTATCTTTGGGGGGGGAGGGGGTCCCAAGGCTAAATGGGTTGAGAAACCATACTTTAAAAAATATCTTAAGTAATTTATTCGTTAGGTACTTTTATTGCCAGTGTGGATATATTAAAGAGCGTGGTCGGGATACATTGTCTTAGGCTCCATTAATCGAGCAAACCACAGGAGTAGAAACGAAAGTCGTGATTTGCCATCGCACACGTTATTAATACTATCATAAATGAACAAGCATTAACACTCGTATATGTCTGCGCGCGAGTATTGTTATCAAACTAATATTTTACTAGACTAAGACCATTTTTTTTATCGGATGTTATCCGGTATCAAACCCGAGACCCTTGCGTGTAAGTCATGTGCCTAAGCATGCAAGTTAAATACCAATTTTCTAAGTAAGTCGCAACGGCTATTTTTTTGTAAAACACATCCAGTACAACAAAAACATATTGAAAATGACCAAATAAAAAAATACGGTGTATTTTACAAAGAACTTCAAACTTAACGGTCATCCTGAGCACGTAATTCAGATATGAAATCATTGATTCCATATGAAATAAAAGAAAGAAAGAAATTATATTATTAGATAAGGTATTCAATATATTTATTAAGTCAGTTAATCTGACCAATAAATAGATCAATTAAGTATGAAATAATTTATTTGATAAATTGAACCTCTAGAAACTGAAAGATGCAAGAAAATTATTTCACTATTTTATATTTTGTTTTCGTTTCACTATTCATCACAATTTGAGAGATAGTTAAAGAAATGTAACAGATAATTATTGAAACTTCGATAAGGACTGTAAATTAAACTTCGTGCGACAAAGGCTTAGGAATAAATTACACGATCGAGTTTCATATCAAAACTCTATAAAATGATGATGTAGTACTAAATAAATCTAAGAAATAAAAATTCTATTCTCAAGCTTTATGGAAATTCTAGTCTTATCCTAAAACTTGGCGAGTAGCCTTTAGAATGTCGCCCTAAGCCTTGAAATGGCATCTAGTTAATTGGCGAGACAGAGAGAGTGATGTGTCCCATCCCTCAGGGTGGAAGGGGAGGAAAAAGGTATAACCTTAGGAGCGTGTAACGTCATGAATATAAATTGTGATAAATTTTGCGCCAAAGACTTGTTAAGGGTAGTTTTAAGATAGGGAAGTACCCTCCAGTCTACAGAATCGTAGGAGGAGAGAGGCAACACGTTAAGTTCTAATTAAGTTGGCATTTAAACGGTAATGTCATATTTTGCATTGTTTACGTCTACTGCAGGGATATTCTACATTATTTTTGTTAGAAAATTGTTACTACTACTTAAACTCAAAATACCTCTATTATAATAAAAAAAATGTTTACATATTATTTTTCTTCGTTGTACTCTTTACAGAGCTGACGTGGTCTTTGATCTTGCGAGCGATTTGACCGCACCGCAGTAAGAATACCTAACACTCTTCTATTTCTCACAATAAGCTATTGGTTGCATGCCTTTTATCGTGTTGGTGATCTGTGATGACCGTTCTATTTTCACTTGTGTCACCAGTCCCTACACTGAATCTTCTTTTTTATAAGATGGCTGAAGTACCTCATAAATCGCAGTTGTATGATAATTATTTAAAATAGTTTATATGCATTTTTCATTAAAATTAAAATGTTAACGGCTCCGTACCATTGATAAAAAGAAAATCTGCTTTATCAACTCATTTTTTGTATCCGATAGACATGATCTTTTTTTAATGTTTCCTCCTCAATTGTTGACCAATGTTTAATTTATAATTCTTCCAGAATTGATAAATTTGTTTTACGTGTTATCCAAGGCACACACAAAATACGTCATCAATACTACATATTCATGGTTTTTATCATATTTTATTCATTTTTTGTCATTGCCGATTTACTATATTATATTATACTGCGATTTATTATATTAAACTGTGCAGAAAAAATCGAAAAATAATTGTCTCATAAATTTGATTTTCCCAGACCTAGTAAAATATGACTCAGATTTATTTTGATGTATCGTGAAACTTGCAGATTTCATTTACATTAACTGATTGTTATAAATAGTTTTTAGTAAAATTTTTTGACAAATTTAAATCAGAACTAATTTAAGATTTTGGTAGCAAACCGTAACACCGTATCCTCGATAAAAGAACAAAACAAAGTATGACATATAAATTTGTTTTTCCATTTCTTTCTTTTAGAATTCACTTTCTTTACATTAAACTCCTGAAAAATACACTTAAAAACAAAGGATCGAAATATTCAGCTGAGATAGAGGAATCTGTTTGGAGTGAATAATAAAACTGTCGGTTAGCAAACGAATACCATAACTCAAGGAGAATCTAGCGCCAGATGGGCACAGAATCGTTTCGGTTTTTTACCCCCGCCGACAAAATAAGCTTTTACAACGCTGAAAGCTGTAGATGAAAGTATTATCGTTACAAAAATATCCAAGTTTGAAAGGAATAACATACTGTTATCCTTAAAAAGCCTATTGTTTAATTGAAGAAATTTTTAAAATGTATCCCACTCATTAACGTAAATGATCATTACTTTTCCAAATATTCCTGTTTGACAGCCTGTAGAAGAAATATTTTTAAATGTGGTTTTTGGTCATATTCTCAGTATTTTCTTAATAGAAATATAAGAGCTTATTTTGAACACATGGTTATAAAAAAGGTGGATTTGGCGTAATAGTTTTATGGTGTAATTTATGTTTGTTGCAACGTTTTTTACTAAAAGAGTATTTTATTGCTTTTTTGACAATATTTTAAACAAATAACTATAACAAGCAAATACTTATGACAACATAAATGAAATAATTAATGTAAATAATATTTTATTTTAAAATTATAATACTTAAGAAGTAAAAATTTAATTAGCCACACATTTTGAGAATTAACAAGATAAAATTACATACATAACAATCAAAATTAATTTAATTTTTATACTCTAATACTTATTTCAATGTTTTTTTTTTCGATAGATATAATTTCCTTATAAACTTTATTTTGCTTATCTATGTTTAAGCTGTTCTTACAATACTTATATATATTGCATTTTAAAAATCCCTAGAAAAATTGTGATTTCATATAAGGGGCTAGATAAATAAAAACTTACCTATATTTGAAAGCTTGGTTTGATTTTATTTGTCTCAAATAAAATTAATTTGTTTATTTTCTCATTTAATCAAGGTAATAATATATTATGTAACACGTGCAACCACAAATATTTACAAAACGATTTTAATTCAGACAAATCACATTTAATAAAAAATTAAAAAAACACATTTAATCTTAGTATTCTTAACCACTTTTAACAATTTTAATTCAGACAAATCACATTTAATAAAAAATTAAAAAAACACATTTGATCTTAGTATTTTTAACCAACCACTTCCATCTTATCAGAATAAATATTGTTATAACACTTTCCCTACAATCTGGCCGTTTAATTGTTTATTTATAGGTCTTATGGCTATGTTGAAATCACTTCCAGCCAACCAGAAATATGTTGAATAAAAAAGGCTAAAACGACTGTATTGCTAATTAAACAAACGCAAACTACATATTTGCCACAACAAATATGGGACCGAAGTTAAAGAATAAAGAAGAGAAAGTCAAAAATTATTTTCTATGCATTCAAAACTCGTATTGTGTAAATATATTCTATTAAAAAATACAAAACATTTAGAAAGTTAAAAACATATGTCACAGTTATAAATAATAAATATTGCCACAGTTCTAAATAATAAATTTTGTTTACGATTAAAAAAGACCCGTTTTCTATTCGGAGAATTCTTTTAAAAAAATGCAATGTTTGTGTAAAAAAGTCTTTTCAGGTATATGAAATTAGTTATAATGAAAAGTTATGACACGAATTGATTTATGGGGCATAACTTTCTCCAAAAATTTACTGCTAATAGTCTTTGTAACAATGAAGGGATGTTTTTTAAATGGTCCGAACGTTTTTTTAGTATCGCTTTGTGTGCATGTTTTATAATACATTTTTTTCAAAGGTTATTTTGCACAATGTTCAAATTTTTTATAAAATTAACAAAAAAATTGGATATATTTTTAATTATACGGTTTTTATTTTTACCTATACAACACTAGAACACGATTAACCTTGGATTTTTTCATTTTGGATTATCATGAATCAACAAAAAACGCTATACATACATATTTCTGTTAAAACACCTCTGTTTACTATCACAAAATAAAAATAATATTTTTTTCATTCAATAGGTATATTGAAAATATAATTTAATAAAATCCAATAAAAAAATTGGTAAGAATGTTATTTTTAGAAAGGATGAATATACCAAGAGTTATCCTCAGTGAGATACAGGCCAAAGCCTAGTTTACTGGGGACACGATAAATGAAAGGCAACAAACCCAGATCCATTAAAATTGTATGTCCAAATTAAATTACCTGTTGTTTTCTCGCAAATTATGTACGAGTATATTTCTTGTCATGTGTAATAAATAAATAAAATAAAAAAATGAAACAAAATATATACGCTGTGCCCCTTGTGGGGTAGACATAAGAAAGGATCTCTAAACTTTTCTATCCAAGCTCTATACTTTCGCCTCCTTCGCATTCATGCATCTCGTCATGCACAATCATCTATAATGTATACTTCTCAATTTAGGTACATTATTTCCCGTATTTTTGATCCAGCCATGTTTTCCTCAGTGCACTTTTTTACGCACCCCTTGCATTTCTGACTTGTATACTCGCTAAGTCAGTCGTTAATAAAATAACTATGTATAAGTTTGATAAAAGTATGAAGAAAAATCTAATTATATTATTATACTTTCGGTTAAAACTGTACAGTCTGGTGGGTTTATTGCCAAATGCCAATATCTTCTAGCCACCCAGAAAAGTAGTAAACAAGCTCTAAATGAAGGCCAAAGTAAAACCCCTTTTTTAAATAACATCTGGGTACCAACGCGTATCGAACCTGCAACTCCCAAGCTGGAAAAGGGCGTTTTACCCAATAAGCCAACGAGGTCGTCGATGAAATAAAAATATTTTGAAGAAATATTTCTTCATTCATACACATTTCGATTTAAAAAAATACTTGAATATCCATTTCTCAAAAATGGATTTACGAAAAATGGGTAAATTTTACACTTTTTTTCGATCACTGGGTGTATCATAAAATCTGAATATGTAAAATTTCTGATAGTTTATCAAACTTTACATATTAGACAATTTATGTTCGGGCCGCAGTTTCCAAATTTAAAGTGCGCCTTCTAATAACTTCCGGATACGATCAATTGCTAACACCCTGTGCTTTGTCACCCCGAGTTTTCAAAAGCCAAGTAAAATCGATCAACCAAAATAAAAGGGCTAAACATTAGTCTCTCAATCGTTTTAATGTTTTTTTTAACATTTACAATTTTGTCGAGCGACCTATTTAAAATGTAGCATTCGAATAAGGCAAAATGGAAGTTTTCTGTGTAGGGGAAGATAGCGGGACTAGGGTTGATACACTGTATAAATTCGGGTTAAATTATTGGTTGCGATCCCTAAGAAATAATAGGACCAGAAAATTGCCGAATTATGTACCCCAATGGTTCAGATTCTTAAGGCCGATATGGAATGTAAGTAAAAATCAGGCAAGTGCACAAAGCTATTAACGAGATATAATCTTAATTATATTTAAATTTTCAGTGATCTTTAATCGCTTTTTTTGTTTACATTGTTTTAGCTATGACTTTTAATGAATTTTGCGTCAATGAAATAAATTTATAATACAATAAATTTAAAATAAACCAACATGGAACATTTATATAAGCATAAATAAACAATAACTAATTCTAAAAACTTAATTTTATTAGTATAAATTTATTTTTAGTTTTTACGAAAACAAATAATTCTTCCAAACGATGATCTTTTTCAATTTTAATTAATTTACATGACGGATTTTTAGGGAAGTTTTTTTTTAGATTACAATTTTTATTTAAAGAAAAAAATTAATTATAAATAAGATTAATCTGTAACAATCTCAGAGAACAAGTTGGAAAAAAAACTTGTTTTACGACCCACAAATCGCGGGTTTGCTTTCTGTTGATACCCATTTTTTTTCTCATTTATGATATATTTAACATTTTTCTAGTTAGTTGAAAGCGATTGCCGCATGACAATAAACTCTTAAAATGTGGTATTGTATGGAACGAAATATATATATATATATATATATATATATATATATATATATATATATATATATATATATATATATATATAATATATATATATATATATATATATATATATATATATATATATATATATATATATATATATATATATATATATATATATATATATATATATATATATATATATATATATATATATATATATATATATATATATATATATATATATATATATATATATATATATATGTATATGTATATATATATATATATATATATATATATATATATATATATATATATATATATATATATATATATATATATATATATATATATATATATATATATATATATATATATATATATATATATATATATATATATATATATATATATATATATATATATATATATATATATATATATATATATATATATAAAATCCGAAGGCTCGGATATTGGAGCCGAAGGATATGGTCTTCCAGCCAGGCTCTTCACTGTGCTCGAATCATAGTATATATATCGCTCATGTTATGTCATGCATGCATCTTATTATATACCTTCTATTTTAAAGATTTTCCCTCCAGAATTTAATTAATTTGAAGCGTAGTATCCTGGGTGAAAAAAAAGTATTTTGAATGAATTTATTAATTGAAGAATAACAAGAAATGCCTCTGCAAATTGTAAAACACTTGCGCACCCGGCGGTTGACCCGCACTCTGACCACAATCGATACCATCTCCGGATCTGATCTATGTAGCTGTCGGTTGATACTTCGTTCTTTGTCGGCACTGCAGAAGAGCATATGATTCAATGACTATTGTTGAGATATTTTTATAAGCCATAGCAAGATTGATGGTGTTCAACAGTGCATTGTACTTCTGCTAGTGTTTATACATAGATAATGAAAGAATCATGTGGATGTGATTATTTTTTTAAATTATAACAGCAAATTAAGCAACCGAATCAGGGTATATACGACTTTCAACCACGTTGGCTTTGTTTTAAATAGCTACTCTAAATATTTTACATGTGTTATATCTTCAATGACGAAATATACATCTTATTAAATCCAACTTTTCATACTTTTCCAGTTCTTGGAGATATTTGAAAAGATTTTGATTTACTGTTTTTTTTTTCGTTTGTTTTTTAATGCATTAAATATATTGTTTTTTTTTTATCGTAAACACCAAAGAAGTTGTAATATTTTTTTATCGTTAGCAACAAAGAAGTCGTCATAATTTTTTTTATCGGAAACACCAAAGAAGTCGTAATAATTGCTTATGTTAATAATTAACAGATTTATAGTACAATTAGTCTTCAACATTTTTTAAAACTAAATTTAAATGTACAAAAGAAACATATATTTTGGTAAATTTGTTTCTAAATACAAACACTAAGTCTTCGTTTTTTTATTTATTTTTATTTAAACAAGAGTTTTTACTGAAATATTCTGAGTCGAAGCTTTTTAATAAAAAAATAACTGGAGTGTGAATATTAGAACTTACAGATTCAAATCACAAAGTATTATGTTAACATTTTACTTGATCTAAACAGTATAATTTCTTATTTAAAAGTAACACTCAATCTCTCAGTAACCATGATGTGAATATTATATTAAGATAAAAATTATCCATCTTGAAAGAAATCTCGTATAATTAATCACCACAACACAAAGAAAATGAGTTGATCTCAAAACATAAGGCTCCATTTTTTTTCTACTATATAAAAGTTAATCTTATTACTTTTCAGTGATATATCACATTTCTTTGTTGAGGTCTGTACATTTAGTGTATGCTTTGAATTAACAAAATCTGCTGACATCGTTTGGTTGAGTATTACAACAAAGAATAAAACGAATTTCTTCCCTCCATCTCACGTTTAAGATTTTAAATAAAAAGGAAATTGACTCCGAAATGTTTCCAGTCACGTTTTAACAACGTGATTGTTTCTAATCGTGTTATAATTTTTATACTGGCCCTGTAATCTTCAAGTGGAATAATATCTTCATACGATCTCTGTTTTGAATTAAAAAGGGTTCTTAAAATCATAGAGAATGTTTTAATGTTTAACTCCACAGAATATATTTCTGTGAGATTTTAATTAAAAAAGAATGGAAAATAAATCTAAATATTACTTGATTTTACTATGGATGACCTCCATGCCCTTGTTGATAAGGCACATGTTTTCTAGCCCGGGGGATGGGGGTTTAATTCACGTTGATACACTTTTTTTTTATAAAGGAATCTAGTATTTTCCTTAAGACTTGTTGGCTTATTTCTGGTTGATTAGAAGAGATCGTCATATTTTTTTATGAAATCAAGTTTTACGTGGTATGATTTTATTTGTTAGATATGTCATATTTAAAATTTCAACATAGTCCAGGATTATGATTTCCTCGAAATTATTATGAAAATTGAGTTTGTCCTATATGAACCACATAAACCTATGTTTTCGTTGATTTCTTGGCTAGATTGAGAAACTCTTTTTATTTATCACTGTTGATCATGGTTTTTGAGAAAAATGTACATTTTTTTCATGTTTAAAATTACAACTTGAAAAACTCAATCATAGTTTCTACTAAATAAAGACAAAAATAAAATAATTATTTTGGAAATAGCCAACGGGTTGTTTATTGATTTATCACAAAATACAGAGTACAGATATTTTTTTTTAGTAGCGTAAGTGTCTGACCTGTTTTATAACTAATTACGCGCTTTCGGAGTGTCATGGATTTTCAAATTATTTTTTTCTTTTCAGTTATGCGCTTTAGAACAATGAAAGGAATCCGTCAATAGGAAATTAAACTGTGCAACCGAGTCGCTAAATTATAGTAACGCATCCTATTTGTACGCATTGTTTTACACTTAATTATTTCGAATAGGAATGCCGAGAACAATGAATGAAAGCTCTACACAGGAATGTAGGTTGTATTCACACTGTATACCTAATTTAAAATAGCCTTCACATTCCCCTTATGTAATTACATAATAAGTTTCTAAACTATGATCAAAAAGTCATAACATACTTGAGGCTTTATCACTCCGTTAAATAATATAGCAATTTGAAAATAATTCAATCGATTTTAAAATTTATAAAAATATATTGTTTCTCATTTAGTTGATAAGATCCTTGTTCTCCGATCTAGAAGTTACGCATTCGATTACGCAGCAGTCTGGGTTTCACTTAAGACCTCTTTAGCATATTTCTTGTTAGATAACAGAGATAACTAAATGACAATAATCATGCCAGATTATGCTGTATATAACAAAGAGCAATACGATACAATACAAAAGAAACTTATATGAAGAAAACGACTATAGATGAGCAATAAATTCAAAGAAAATGTGATTATGGAACACCTATACGTAATACCAAATTAACTTTAACTGGCTCATATAGAGTAATTGTGTAAACAAAAAATAATAAATAATGCGTTTGAACTGAATTTTATATATTTATGTAACACAACTTAACCCGCGCTACATCGCTAAGTTTCTGCAAAGATTAATGCAAACGAGAGACGAATAAATTCTCTAACAATTATTAGCATTATTAGACATAATGATATTGAGTCTCGCCCACCGTTCCCATTTTATTAAATAAAGACTAAAGAATTACGTTACCAATGATTTATGTGGGAACATTTCATAATGTATTTATTTACATATATACCATCACGCCGTTTCTCTGTCAGGCTAGGCAGAGAAGACGAGGCGCCCGACTTTGTGATAATTTCTTTACCTTTTTTATATTTTCTTCTTTCAATGTATCATTCACTTGATCCAACCAATAATTCCTTGATTTTTCTCTGCCACACTTTTCGCTCACATCTGCACTCTATTTTTTTGTTGGTCTTTCTTCATTAATTCGTTATAAACTATCTCGGAGTGCACTTTTTAAATTAATTACACCTTGATCAACAATCTCTGCATTTCGTGTTAAGTCACATATTGTCAATTCGTCTTCACAGTGCACGCATCTTAACAGCATTTAATCGTGTCCTTTTAGTATTTTTCTACGACCAAACTTCAGTTTCGTAAATCAAAGTTTGCACAAAAACACTCCTTGGAATAATATTTTAGTATGTTTTTTATTATTTTATAACATCTGACGATGGAGAATTCAACTTTATTGTATTGTATAACACTTTTATAGTATACAGTATAATCTGACTAGCTTATTGTAATGTGGCAATCTCTTAATACCAATTTGAAATATGTAAAAAAAACGTATATATTAAACTCAAATCCTTTTTAGTAAAATCTAGTTTCTAACGGGACCAGAACCCGCAACTCTTGAGCTGAAAAAACAAACGTTTTATCAACTAACTCACGGAGGTTATTGTCCCACATTATTTCATGTTTCAATATCCTTTAATGAATCATATCAAATATAAGTCACCCAGTATAATATTACTAAGACATTTTAAAATTATAATTCAATAAATATTTAATGAGGAAAATATCTAATTTATTTGTATATCCAAATACATCAGATCATTATTGCACGTGCCTGTGATTATAGATTCCTTTGGCGCAGTACGCAATCGAACCCCGTGTCTCTGCATACCGATAAACTATTGTTAGTCTGTCCGTACGTAATATAAATAAATCGATATTCAACCAGTTACCCGGGATTTTGACTCACAACATCATTAGGTAAATATTTTTGCGTAGCAATTCATCATTATTTCTTATCTTTTACTTCCGCTTAGTTTAAATTAACCACCCAAGTTGATAAATTTTAAATGTATGAATAGAACTTGGGTGAATCAAAATTTAAATATAAGTATTTTTTAATGATGCAATTTTTAATGTGATGTGATAAAGAACAATCGAGAAAAATATTGGTTGACCAAAAAAGTTTGTTTAAAAAAAATTAAAAGTTAAGGAGTAAAAGAAACAGCAGCTGTATAAGAATATTTATAAGTGTGAAATAGACGAAGAAAGTATATCGTGATAGATACTTAGATGATCTGTCGTCTCTACCTTCGTCAACCAGAAAATAACATGATAGTTCATATATAAAGTGTGTATGTAACATTTTATACTTATATTATTTTTGTAAAAGTTATATAAATAAACAGTGAAAGGTCCAAATTCGTGGTCCAGCCTAGTAACTAAATACTAATTTATAACCTTAAAATGTCGTGATTTATATTCATAGTCATACGCCAAATTTAAAGTAAGATAAAGAAACCACCTATCTCCTTTATTTAAGGATGTCACAAAAATGTTTTTTGATATTGAACTATGAATAGGTACTAATTTATTCAGTAAAAAAATAGCCGTGTTTTGGCTGGATTCAGAATTCGGTTTTAAGTCTTACCTGTTGGTTACCATAGGGAATCGTGTCGGACACCCCCGTAAGGAAAATAAGTGTTCTTCCCACACTGGACTATGACGGTTGTTATAATATACATGCAACATTTGTATTTTTTTTTCAACTAGTACTTGATTAATCTACGATACATTTTGAATTCGTTCCATACAGTAATTTTGAGTGCAATATAGGCAAGGTAAATACATATCTTTGCGTTGTAATCTATCACCCGCTATCTGCAACTTCCGCCACTTTTAAATCAATGTCAGAATAGATAAAGCCTTGCCGCGGGAGCTGAATGCCTTGTTCCATATCTCGGTTATCAGTTTGGAGAGGCAAGTCACTTTGTAAGTAGGAGCTAAGTACCCACACAAGTGTTGATGCATATTTTAGTAAGCATGTAGTTAGTTCAGATTCATATTTTCTTCGATCAATAGTTTAAGAATAATTTTTGCAAATGGTGTAATTTAAAAATAACTGTAAGCGTTCATATTTTAAAATTGTTTTATAAAACTCTTTGAATATTTTGATCGTCCTAATTAAGAGAAGTTTGGTAAAATGTTTAGATAATATATACCTACAGTCAATGATTCAAAATATATTATTAATCGATTGATTTGATTCTAAAATATGAGATTTCTAGGCGTGATACGGAAATGTGTATAATTTTTCTACGATTTTAAAACCTATAGATGTAAGTTTAAAATATTATTTATTTTACATCTCTGATTATTTTAAAACATTTTTTTAATGTCTTAAAGTTATTTTCCTGTTCGTAATGAACAATTTGTTTTAAACTACTTCGAGTTAAAAAAAACATAGAACTAAAAAAACTTGACTCACCAATAGTTTTGTGTAAACTTCTAATGTTGCTTTCATATCAAAGAAGGGAAGTTTACATACCTGAAACAAAAAAAAAATACATAAAAATACAATCAAGTTAATTGCATTACAGTGAATTGGAGGGCTGTTATTGTGTTATTCATTTATATTTTTATATTGATTATTAATTAAATATATAACTTTTTAGTAATTTGTTCTACGATATCCCCTTGAGAGAGGTTCTAACTTTTATAAGTATATTTTTTTAAGTTGTATTTTTAATTTTTGATAAAATTTTTAGTGCATTGATGTGTTAAAAGCTTCATATTTTGAAATATATACTCGTACATGTATGTATCTTAAATTGTAAGATTTTTGGAGAATATTGATATAAATCTATTTGATTTTGGAGTTTCACTGTGTTATGTACAGGACACTTAAGTGTCAATTATTGTATAAGTAAATAAATATTTAAAAAACGAAAATATTTTCTATTAATAAAATATATTTAGTTTCCTTGACTTCTGATATTGGGGTTTTTTTATAGTACAATATCATCTTAAAGATTTTTTGCCTAAGATCATGTAGTGATCGATGGCTCTACAAGATGCAATTGTACTGTAAAGAAAAAAGTTTCGCACTGACTTTCGCTTTATCAATTGCTCAAATATAATATTTATCAATTGAGTTGATTGCGGTGTTCTAATTAATGGTCAGTATTCACATTTAGCTAGCGTGGGTCTCAGGTTCAATTATTTGTGTGTACATATACAGCATAGTTTTAAACATAGATCACATTACATTAGATTCCATATTTTTCTATATCTCATATGCTATAAATAATAAATGGTAAATGCGTTAGTAAGCACTACAAAAGTGGCACTACATAAATTTAAAAAAAAAAGAGGGGCTGAAGTACATTTAATCTGATGAGCATATGGGAGGTTTGATCTTGTAATCGAATCTTTGAGTTTGGTATGTCAAGAATGTGTGTTTAAGGAAGTATTACAGTATGCACACAATAAATCAATACATGCAAAGTCATCTTATATCCATAGGAATGTTAACAATCATACTCGATCTCGAAGGATTGCCTATTATTATCATTATATTTTTATAGTATATGATAATAAAGTGCGCTACCTTAGTAGAGCCTTGAAAATGGTTAAGTGAGCTTAGTTAATTAGATTAGTGGAATGGCGTATGTTTTTAAAAACAGTTTATTTGACTCGTGATTTATTTATTTAGTCAATATGGTTGATATACTTTTGTATCTGTGGGCATTCGGCACAAGAGTAATATCAGTGATATGTCGCTAATGATACAATATATGATAAAAATACGAGAACTAGATGATTTCTAATAATTTCGAGAATAACAAATTACATCGTTACTCTACTAATTACATTTATTTCTGTGACATTATTTCTAACTACAATATAGAGGATTTCTTTAATTTTTTTACGAAAGAAGTACTTAGTATCATATTCCATGATAAGTGTGTGGGATATATTGACTTAAAGGGGAAACACTATGAGTGATGACTTTTTGCTTTACATGCATCTTTAGTACTTTTTTATTTTTACTTATGTTTACCTAATCTTCAAAATTAATTGCGTAATTATTTGAGTTATATAGAAATTTCTTTCAAAATACTTCCAGCTACTATGTAATGTTTTTTTTCTATTCCATAAATGGTTGTTATAATGTTTTACTCAAAAATAATAAATTTTAATGAATTCATCAGAAATATTGTGAAATAAATGGTTTGAATCGCAAATAAAATGTATTTATTACTCGCTGCAAGCAAAGAATCATCGCAGGATAATACACATACGGGTTATAATATCAAGAAGTAAAAAAACATAGTTATGTATATAGAAACAGATATAGTGTATTGGTAATGAAGACCACCCAGAAAGGAAACAGGCTGCTCTGACCAGTTTAGCAAACTTAAACCGCAGCCAATAGCGTTATTTATACTGGTAGGTACATTAATTAAAAAGAAATTTCTAATCAATTTCAGTCATCCATGAATTTATTTACATTATACATACAAGAGATTATAAATTCGATTGTCCATGTAACGCATAACTAATCAACAATCGGTAAAAACATGAACCTATTTTTTATGATTATACATATTTAGTACTAGCAAAAGCCTAGTTTATCGAGGAAACAACAAATGAAAGCCATTAAACCCGGATCTATATAAGTGAAATGTGTCCTTTTCAAAAGTGTTTTAAAAAGGACACATTTCAAAGTTTAAGCTTGTGTTGATTTGTTTATATACGGTGTTTAAATTTAATTCATTGTCATATAAAGAAATTAATAAATATGGTAAGGAAGAAGATTGAATAAAATAATAAATAAAGGGAATTTAAAGCTGATGTGTTGAGTAAAATGAATAAAAGCGCTCGAAGATGATTTGGGCAAGTGGAATGAACAAATGAAGAAACAAAAAAAATATCCTAATGTCAAGCGACACGCCCTAGTTACTCACCAATGTCTTATTTTCATTTTGTTTTCTCTCTCACCTATTTTTTTTATTGATATCTTGTTTTTTTAGAGAGGCGAGTCACTTTTTAAGTAGGAGCTAAGTAAGACTTAATTAAATGTATTTTTATGTAGTCGTAAAATTTCACTGGATTTTATTAATTTTTATATGATGTACTCAAAATACTATTTAGCCATAGTATAAATAAAAAATAGTATAAATGTGAGTGGAAGGTAAAAGTAGAAGATGACCAAGGAAGGTATGGTTGGATTAAGTTAATTATATTTTAAAAGAAGGAATGTATGAAGTAATTTAAGATGTGGAAGAGGCGAAATATGCGTGTCGAGATAGGAAAGACAAGCACTCTGTCCTTTCTGCTTAGTCTAACAGGGAAATTGTGTGTAAGTAAGACTCAGAAATTGAGATAAAAAAATAGTAGCGTTCTAAAACAACTGTTAATATAATTAAACTACGTGCATTGTTGTGGGTATGTGGATTGGTCGATGGTTGTGGAGTATATAGGTAGAGGAGGTTTACCCTGCAGTAATTAGCAGATCGTGTAAAAGGTACTTCTGGTTGTTGTTTCAGCTTTATTTAGATGCAGACTTGCGAATTATATACAGCGCGAGACCACCCATAAATAATGCGAATTGCAAATGTGTTATATATTCTTTTGTTGGCTTGCGTTGTGCCAATTTTAGTGTTCCACAAGGATGGCTACTTAAACCTTAAGAAATAAGCCAGAGAATATTCCTAATCATAAAAATCTTTATGTATTTTATTACTGTAGGCTTTTAATTGTAATTATTGTACACATTGCAAAACGTAACTATTTATCATTGAGTTGTTCATCCAATAAAACTGTAGATACTATAACGAAGGGAAAAAATTAAATTATAAGTAGAAATAAATCATTAATTAACTATATAAATTTAATGTATTATATGTTGCGTAGTATTATTCTTTCGATGTAAACGTTATAATCTGGGGGGCTTAATGTTACGTGGGAATTGCTTTCAATCAACCAGAGGAATGTTATAGAGGTCCTAAGTGAAAACCAGGATTGTTCCTTCATGAAAAAAATCTGGGTTCTAGCGGGAATCGACGCTACGAACCTCGGGCTGAAAGACAAGCATCTTATGGACTAGGCCATATATTCGTAACTATAAATATATTTTTTCACTTACTGCTTCAACGTATTTTATTTTAAAAATATTAAATATAATTTATTTAACTTGGATTTTTGGTCGTATTCGGGGGTTAATTTACCTTATTGAAGAAATATATTGAACTCCGTATATTTTCCACTTCAAATTCGTTAAAGGGTATTTTTTACAAATTTTATCAAATACTAGTAGATTCACTTTTTTAGAATTAAATATGGGCGCACTTTTAAGAGAAATGTGTAGGTACAAGTTATATATTAAAAAATCAAGTTAAAATACATGTTCAACAAATATTTTATACAAGGCGTGTTCAAAGTATAAGATTAAATCAATTTATACAGTGACATCATCGTAAGTGGACGACAAAAATGTATATGCTAAATGTGAGGTATATGAATAGAGGACGCTTTTGATCAAAGGTTTCGGTATTAACTTTGTGGAGCTCCATATTAGAATACTTAATAATAAATCACCCTAGTATATCACTAACACTTGTGTTCCGCGACATGGAGGCTCGAGACAGAAGTAATGTAATTTGTGTAATAACAAAGATAATAATTACTTAATATTCTTAGTTTATATATAATGTTTTTTATTTTTTTCACATTCTGTTATGATTGAAATTCAATATAAGGAGTATATAAACTTTTCTAAGAAGACATTATTTGGTTGCGTGTTGTATTAGATTTAAAATAACTGGATCAAAGGTAGGAATGAACGTTTGGTACTTGAGTGAAATAAAATAACTTTCAAAACTAGGGAAAATATTTTCTTTTCACTAATTGAAGTGTATCATATACAAGAGATTTTATATTAAATAAGCTCGTTAAAATATTTTATATCGAGAAGAGAAATTCATATTAATAAATTCGATAAAAAATGTTTCCCTATGTTTATGGGAAAAATAACTAATTAACGATGTTCATACATGGAATACCATAATGATATTACCACGAACATATATGTATAATATTATTTTTTGGAAAACAAAATCCTTCATTGGTGGCCTAAAGCGCAATGATCAATAGTTACTAGACGCCAACACCCTAAAAACTTACGTCGCTTTCATGCAACAACGCACATTTTTGGATAAAACTGTACAAGGCTCTAATTAAGGCTTATCTGTCTGTCTAAATATATTACATCTAAGGTTTAATAAGTTTAAAAATATCTTTACCAGTCCGATCTCCTCATAGTGGATTGGTTAGTTTCTTAATTAAATGAAATGGTGTGTGCTCCCAATGTTATAGCCGACGACATGTTGCAACGGAATGAATAGGTAGGTACTTCCTACTCGTATTTTTTTTCTGTTGGTAAGACAGTGATTTATATTTTCAATATGTCTACACTAGGTGATTATTCAACCTTTTCCGGTTTCAAAGTAATTTTATTGAAGTTGTTTTAAAAATAAATGTATCTCGATGTTTAAGTTTGTTTATTGTTTCAACAATATGTAGACAAATTCCGTTTTGTAGTAGGTTAGTACGTATCTTTCAATTATTCTAATAATTAAATGATTGGGCAGTGTATTGCATGAATTTGTATCACATGAAACGCAGTAAGAAAAATATTTGTTCAAAATAGGTGATACAATAGGCGTATATATTAAATATATTTATTTATTAACGATTCATGACAACGCTATCGTTTTTAGAGGAAAAAAATAACTTTAAGATACTAAAAAAGTTAAATCAAACTCATGAAATTATTGACGTAAGTCTATTCAATACATTTGACAATCATATTTATGTTTAAACAATGATTCTTAAATTCACTATAAAACTTGTACAAAAAATAAATATAAATAAATAGAGTAAATAAATTTGAGGTGCATGGCCGCGCGGTAACGCACTGGTCTTCCAAGCGGAAGGTCGTCGGTTCGAACCCCGCACTGTACTACTTCACATATATTGTTTAACTTTATACGGGCTTTCAGTGCAATTAATATAGACTCGGGAATAGAGGGGGGAGTACGAATATATCGGCAAAATAAATAAAATTCGGTAATGTGTACAATAACACTTTAATTAATTGTAGATAAATAATCAACACACAGTTATTGCATGTTTTGACACAGATAATTGTTATAAATTTTTCAATGATTAATATTTTTCTGTATATTTTAACCTAAATTCCATTCATTTTGAGACTGATTTAATTCAACAACTTAATTTTGAAAGAATTTTATGTTTCTTAGAAATGTTTTTTAACTTAAAATTTTATAAACTTTATTTTTTCATGTGGATAATGCGCTGGATCTTAGTGCAGTGATAATGCTTAGTAACTATTTGTATAGCACGGGCTTGTGTGATAACGTTTATGACTGGTAATTTAATTTGCAAACTAACTTTTCGTTTATTTTCACAATTTTTATGTCTTATTTGGAAAATAACGTAAAATCTTCCTTTAATAAAAACATTAAAAATGAACTTTTGAACAATATTTCTGGTTAAATCAGAGGCATTACGTTATTTTCGATATTTAGAATATACTTAAGAACATTATTCATCTCAAAATAATCTTAACTACTATAAAATTCCAATCTTAATCCTTTTTTTCGAAAACATTTTTCTTTCATTTAAATTTTTGTTAGTTTTTATCAATAAATGTTTTCATATACGAGTACTACGTTAAAAACGTCATCCTGGATACTATATTAATTATTAAAAAATAATGATTGATTGAACTATATTGGTTTAAAACAATAAATCCATCATATGTATTTACAAGAAAGTATTAATCAAATTAATGATAATTCGTAAGATTTGTTTTACCTTCGCAATATTATTCAAATCATTATTAGTTACGTATTAAATGGATGATAAAAAACTAATTATGTTGTAAATCAACATATTTTAATGCAAATCTATTAAAATACATTCAAGAATTTATTTTCACAACCAGTCCTGAACCCGGGCCCATGCAAGCTAGCAGTGTGAATATCCTCATTCGTGTTTTTATGTACTTTTTTATTTTGCCTCTCAGTTTTGTGCCAAAAACGAAATAAAATAAAACACAAAGCGAGATGATAAATGCATAAGATTTGTACGTCGGCCAAACGCGGTTTGCCAGCCTTGCACTTATTATGTAAAATATTTTGATCTTTTTCCAAATACTTCATATATCACCGTATGTTTTTTGTAAATATATGACAAAACCTTTTATTATTTTAGGTTATAATAATATACGAGTTAGTCAGAAGGTTTATTTTTTAGTAAGAAAAAAATGTTTTTGTTTTCTTGTAATATTTAAATATCCATATTATTTTATTTCTTCTTCTTTCATTAAACAATAATTTGTTGAGTGTTTATTAATAAATTATTATATTTTGCAATGGAAGAAAAAAAAATTGAAATACTATTGAAAAAATCTGTATTTATCGCAAAAATAACTAGATATTAATAAAACATTGGAACTGAAAATATTGATTGTTCAGTCTGCCGTTATTCAATTATTAACTAACTTTGTTACAATAAAATAATTGTACGTGAGCCACTGGAAAGATACGCCAGACAAAGTTGTTGATGATACATTATAAAAATCAGACATCCAAAAAAACTTTCTTTCATTATATTATCAGTACCTACTCGCATGAGTAATTTGTAAACATTTCACATATATTAAAGTATTTTACTCTTGTATTCCATTTTTGTTTTATATAGTGAATGGTGACAAATGAAAGGCAACAAACCCAGATCCATTAAAATAGCTTGTTCAAATATATTTTTTAAGAGACCTCTAGTGAAAACCAGCATAGAGCACTCTTTAACGTGTTCCCCGCGGGGAGCACAAACGCCTGTGATCTGACGACAATCCAAGTTTCAAATCACAAAAACTTTAAAAAAATGACACAAAACCGGAATAAAAATTGAACTAAAATTTTAAATAATCTTTATTCTAGCGACATCTCTGAAAACCTTGTCAAATAATATATTAGTTTATGAGATATTGTTGAATAAACAGAGCGCCGAATTTTTTTGGTTTCTCAATATTTCCAGCATTAACGACCTGTCGCGCGGATCGAGTCCTGCGATGAGTCTCTCTTACGTAAATAAACATTACTAAGTCTCTCTTACGTAAATAAACATTACTAGTGCTATATGCATTTGATTGGGTGAGTGTCATGAAGCATTGATTTGATCGTAGCATTCCTTTGTTTATTTTACGTAATGTTAAGTTTATCTCCTTTATTTAATGAGTCTCCTTAAGAGTAATGACTATTATTTATTATCAGAAAATTACTTAAGTGTCATGTTAACTTGGTGTTGTAATCAAATATCAGTGGTTCTAAACAAAATATGTGTTTAAACTTAGAAATTAAAAAACGCTGAAATTGTGCCGCGCACAGGATTCGTGGAATTTGATTTTTAACGCGGTGAACAGGTTAATAACGGGAGTATTCAAGTGAATACTTGTTTTCAGGCATTGATATTTTTTAACTCATCCGTTTTATTTAATTTACATCTTAAACCGAAAAATGGGTTAAAAAGCATTGAAATTAATTTATCATTACATTGTCACTTTTTTAGAATGAACATTTGTCTTCACTTGAAGGTAAGATATTTTGATAATAGACTAAAATAAAGTTATTCGTAGCAAAACACTCTTTTTACATAGTAAATATATAATAATATTTGTAAAATCATCGGTTAATGTGATAAAACCATTTGGGCACAAACAAGATAAAATAAATTCTAATTTGACAAATTAATATTACCAACAAATAACTAAGATCTGAATCTACGCAGGATGCTTAATAATAGGATGCCATAACAGGTAACTTGGTGGGGTCTGAACTGGGGTGCTCGGGAGAGGGTAGATTTCGTTTCTGCTCGCGGGGTGAGGCGGGGCGGCGGGGGGTGGGGCCAAGTTTCGTGCGGGGCCATAAATCAGGGGGCGTTATGCGCCATGTTTGAGCCGCTTCTACCCCCGGGGAAGGGGGAGATTCGGAACGCAAAAGGGGAGTGGGGTGGGGTGAGGGAACCACCCTCCAAGGCTTTGCAAAATTCGGTGCTTTGTTTAACAATGTGACCTATTATTGTTTCAACGCACACGCCATAATTAACTAATCACACAATGTGGAAATCTTTTTGGAGAATCTACAGATATTTTATTGATAGTCACATATTTGTTAAGTATAAATGAAAATATTATGTTATATTAAGTATATTGATTTATTAACAATTATTTTTTTTTTTTTTAGTTATGGTAAGTCAAGAAAAAACAAAACACATATATCCAGTTTTTCAGTTTCGAGCAATGTATTTTAGAGATTTTAAATATTTAACAAAACACACCTATAAAATACTTAAAATTCCCCCCTGTCCACTAAGTTGATTGAAACCTCTTTTTTTGAGAATACTTCTTTAAATCTAAATGAAACCTTTAAGTGCAATAATTGGTTGGAATTATGCATAAAGAACCAAACCCACACTTAACCTGTTTGAAATAATAGAGGAAATATCTTGCCACGTATGAACTATGTTAGCAAGTTAACGATAAAACACCTTATTAACGGGCATTATATTTTTGCACACACAGTATTGATTGATCTATGCTTTATATACATATATATATATACGTTTCATAAGGTACATATATATATGATATTGATTGATTCCATTCAGGTCGGTCCATACTCCTAAATTCCACTTCAAAACTGTAATTCTCGCTTTGGTTACGGCGCTATGGTATACGAAAGTCATCCGATTCATTAAATCCCTTGCGGGCTATAAAAACAGCACATCTCTCGGCCAGCTACCAGGCGGCATCCTGGATACTTGAGCAAACCACCTCTAGCGCCTAACCTTTATTATGGTGGTTTAAGGCTGTTACAGCGTCCGTAATGAACCATCTCATTTGGCTTGTGGTCACACCACCTAACACCACCTACTTCCTCCTAAGATAAATAGATAATAGATGAATATTTTGCGTGAGAAATAAAATATTTATTGGGAACGAGAATAAATCAAAACAAAGCAAAAATGTTAGTTAACGTGAAAAAACTGGAAGAAAATCGAATAATGATGTAGAATTGCGTGAATTGAGAATAATACATGGGGCAAGTAATGGCAGTACGGAATGAAGGGCTGAAATACGTAAGAAAGTAATTAGGGATGAATGCCAATTTAATGTTGAGGTATTAAGTAAGATGAAAAAAGCATTGAGATTGTTGGAGCAAATAGAACGGATGAATGAAAAAAGACGAAGGGAAATACGTTTTAGAGGAAGAACAAGGAAAGTATTGTTGGATCTCTTGAATTACATTTAGAAACAAGGAAATGTTAAAAGTCAGATAAATCGTAGTAATCGTGTGAGAAGGCATTATATTGTATTATACTTTCGTTGTATACAGTACAACCTGGCGGGTGTATTACCATATGGTAAAATCTTCCAACCAACCAGAAAGATGTTAACGAGACCTCAAGTGAAAACTACGAGTATATTGGAATTTTTATTTTTAATCTGGGTTCCAATGGGAATCAAACCCGCAAACTCCGGGTAGGAGGACAAGCGTCTTACCAACTTGGCTACGGAGGTTATCAAGGTAAAGGTGTATAGAGGTGTAGAGAAGGCCAAAGAGGTGTGTGGTGATAGGAATGTCTGGGGCTCTGTATTTTTGCTTGCTCTGAAAGTGAAACGGCGTGATGATCTCACGTGAGATCTCATCAAGATAAGAAGACGATTGTTACCTTCCCTTCTTTTTAATATTATATATAACATACTCGTATATACCCATGAAAAAATCAAAGATGCCATTTTCATACCTGTGTATATTTTAAAACATGAGACGTTTGTAATGCCTGGAAGTTTGCACACCTACTTAAATAATCATTTCAGTATGAGATTGATAAATATACATTGAACTCGTAATCAATGCAGTTATCAAATGAACAAATAAATATGTGTTTAAATGAAAATGGTTTGGGAGCAATAGTTCATTCTGTGTAAACAAAAATTCTTTAACAATAGCCTTAAAATGTTAGGGAATAGAATATTATCCCTACACTATGCCCTTTATATTGTATAAGTGGGTGGTATATAATGCCGTGTTAATATTTTTTAAATAAACCATTTTTCACCCACCCAGTGTGTTAAAATGAAGGCTGTCCTCTACACCGACCAACAGAATTATGGCACCATGGGTAGAATAAGGAAAAAAAAACCTTCAACCAACAAAAGTACCCCAAAGGTTTGTAAGTTATTCAAACTCCTTGATAAACGACCGCATAGAAATGTACTCTGTAAAAGGCAACATTAGAATACTAATCATAGATATAAACCACAAAAGGAAAAATGGCTACACAATGCCTTCCCCTTGGCCCAATGATTTAATGTGTCCCAATGATCACGCAATTGTTTTTTTTTTATTTCTAGATATCTAGGAAACAACATGGTTATCGTTGGTTATAAATCATTTGAGTCTATGGCTCTCAATATTTTTTTCGGCGTATCGCTTGGCTCACTTGCAATTTTTCAAGTACCTAGCTCTTTAAATAAGTTAGTTTAAGCAATCAAGAGATTTAAATAAAAAAATGATCACAACATATCTTCAAGATAATCTCGGTATGGCTGTTAGGAAACTTTATTTCCACCCAAGGGATTCGTGTTTAATTACTGATGGTACCCGAAAAAACAAAATGGGGTCTCAATTTGGTAAAAGACTTCTTCTGGTAATAATACTAGATGTGTGTTAGCTGTTTTTCTTCACTTGCGGCTGTATTGCCAAATATGCGCGATGACACATTGCAATTTCTGTGCATACTCCAGTAGTTTCAAAATGCGATTATTGGAGCTAAAAACAGTGTTGTATCCCGGATACATTTTTTAATATGCTTATATCGCCAATTCAGATATATTTTAGGGTACCATACAAATCAATCATAATAACTTTAAGATTGCAATATTGAAATAAAATATATATTTTCTAGCACTGAGTATTGTTTAAAATAATCCATCATGTTGATAGTAAAACCTTGATGTTTGGGGACACACGTGAGAACTATAGTGTACCTATGTATAGTTAATTTTTTGTCCATTTATTATATTGACTCTCATAAAATTATGTTTGAGTTGCCACACATCATCCAAGTGTATATGAATTGCTTATTAAATTAAGTTAAAAGCGACGCAGTATAAAAACAAATTTTGAAGGACTAACAATGAAAATAATATATTCTTTAAAAAAAAACGCTAATGCAATTTGAAATTCGTTATCTTACATATGCATAACTTTTGACGTACCCTATGTTGAGAACGATTTAAGTGACAAAAACTGAAAAGCAAAAAACACTGGTGAATAATTTCTTCCTTTATCTGATACTGATGGCGATATTATAAGTGATTTATACGACTGCTGGTTGAATTCCAATAAACCTTTTTGTCAGAAAATATGGAAAACGGTCGCACACATTGTTTTGTCAGAATTTAGTACATAACGTTATGTATTATAGGTGTATGTGTCTAATTTTATTGCTAATAACAATTATGTCGTAAAATTTTGAATTAAAAAAATCGAATAAAAGCTTAATAAAAACAAATTAAATTAGGTATAATAAAAGTTATATACTTATCATGAAAAGTTAAAGCTGAATTCTTTGGTAAGATAAAATAATACAATTTGATATTTAATAATAAATTTTTGTTATTCTATTAATTAGAGAGATCCCCGCAACACGCATTTCTATCTCAAAGTTCTCATCAAGCAAAATGTGTAATACATTTCGAGATTCTCCTAATTCAGCCTAAAGAAAACCTCGTTATAAACGCGTGTCGTGGTAATTAATAACTAAATATTATAATATGGAGTTACACAAAGTTAAAATCGTAATATTTACTAAAAAACTCAATGAACACGAATTGATTTAAAAATAAAACATTTATACACACGTTTTCTTTTTCTTTCGGTAATATTTATGAATAGTTTTATTTTAAATATAGAATTTTATTAAAAATAACAATGTGTTAAAAATTATTAAATTAAAAGTTATTTAGTTTAAAAATATTGGAAAACAATGCTTATTTACATAAACCAACAATATTATAATTACATGGATATAAATATTTACTATCTACATACCTATACAATTCTTAATTTAAAATACAAATTCAATAATTTTTACCCAATATATTTCAAATAACATATTTTTTTAAACTAGGTAATTTTATTCTCCTTGCAATTTAATTTACACTTCTTTCAAAACCCGAGGAGCTCTGAATATAAAACTAACTCCCTACGAAAGTCCCTGCACTGAACATATTATACGAACGCCAGCATTAAGAAATTGGTATAGAATTCAAGGTTTGCCCATAAGGGAGAAACTCAGTTGTATATCTCAAAAGCAGTTGAAAGAATCAAGTGGAGAAGTTGTGTGAAAAGAAACTAGGTCTGGTCTGGCTAAAGGCTGAAGAGTTAACCACAAATGAAGATCAACAAAAATCTGTTCAAGACCATTGAAAAGAGAAAAACAATAAATAATTTGTATTGCTATAACACTTTAGTTGCATACAGTAATACCTTAGGGGCTTATTACCATCAGGCAATCGCTTCCAACAAACCAAAATTATATTTATAATATGTCTTAAATGAAAAACCTAATTTATTTAAAAAAGTGGGTACCAGCGGGAATTAAATATGCAACCCCATGAGTTTGGAATACAGGTGTCTTACCAATTATGCCATGGAGATCGCTTATTAATGATACAGAAGAATTTTATTCATACTCCTTTTTTTTTAATTATTTGATGAATTATTCAAAATATTTTTCCTAAAGAATTCCTTAAGCGCGGTTCGAAGATCCGCACACCATAATAAAATAACATATGCGTATCGGAACTGCGAAATGAGGTGTCAAAAATCGGTGGGGCGCTAAAAGCTAATAGAAAAAAATTAAAAATGTGGGGTCTGTATCAAATTTATACAAGTCAAAATGGAGGATTTACAACCTAACACCCCTCCTAGCAGGTAGGTTTACTTCTTAAAAGCTTTTTTAGGTTTTGCTTCAAAGTGGGATCTGATGTATTACACTGGTCAACTAAGGATCAAAAACGTGGATCGCACGAGGTCCTTTACGGAATTGAATCGCAGGTAGAAAGATTTTTATAAGAAAAAAATCGGTAAGAAATTTTATGAGACATTTTCGGTTTCCTATCTGTTTCCAGTATGATTATGGTGTATAATTTAATGGTATTATTTTATAATTATGTACAACAATTATATATAATGGTGTACGTATTCATGTCTAAGAAAATGTATTAATTAAATAAGCATATAATATTTTAGAATTAAATATGTTAAAATTTGTTTTGAAAAATAAATGTAAATGATAAGTATCACATTTGAAAAGAAAATTAATATATTGCCTCCATGACCTGATTAGTTAAACTCTTGGTTTTAAATTCTGAGGTTCCAGGTTTAACTTCAGATGGAACCCAAAATATAGATAAGGATTTTTGACATATTTCTTATCGGTTGGAATAAACAGCAATAAGTCCCAAGTTGTACTAAACATAGGTGTAAAACAATGCAATTTAAATAATATTAAATGGTCAATAAATCAGCAATTTTAGGAAATACAAAACACCCATTCCTATTGTTTCTAATGTTCTTAGAAAATTTCTAATATCTAAAAATTTATTATCTTCCATAGAAGCTTCCGATTCTAGAAAATATGTCTTTAATGGTAAAACATAACTTTAAAATTAATATAACACAAAAAAATATTTCAAATTTTCATACATTTGGCTGTCACCTCATCATCAGGGGAGCACAAACAAGACTTAGTTGTGCTCTCCTGATGATGAGGTAAAAATCTTGAAACCGGTAGGGTTATACCGTTACATAAAGTGGAATAAACAGTGTTTGATAAAACAAATTACAATGTCTTTAAGCCTCCACAATGTTTATAATATTGTACATTTTTAAGATTTAAAAAAATCATAACAATGTTTTTATGTGATAAAATATATTTCAATGTAATATTATATTAAAATTTATTTTAACATTACTTTTGGTGATTTTCACGTATCAATTAAATTTCCCTTCAATGTCCACATGTTTAAATACAATTCATCAATTAATGTTTATTAACAAGTGTTCAACAATTTCAAATATAATATTATTGTTATATTTCTTCTCGGCTGCGTAATGCGAAATAACCTTTTGATAGGTGAATGCCAATAAAGAATGTTCAAACTTTCATTTTGATTATTTTTCAAAATGCTGGGAAAGAAAAAAATATTTAAACCAATAAGGATAATAACATTTGTGTTTATTGACAGGATTATGTTTCCGTGATCTTTACCAATTTAGCATAATAATGCTTGAATTGTCATTTTTCCATGGAATATAAACCAATGAAAACCTACAGATTGATGGTCCGTGTGTTGCGTGACCAAGATTTCCTTCGAAGAAAACTTTTGATTGGATGATACAGAAATCGAATCAGGAATTACGAAGGCAGGCAAAATTATGGCAAATTGTGAGGACAATAAAACTTCCTGGAAAATATATTATTAGAAACCCGTTTATCTGTTGAAAACTGGCTAGTAATAAAATATTTGTATAAAATAAATATGCCTAGGACACTTATTTTATACATGATTTATTTTTAGGTTATGACTTCAACTACTTAAAACTAACTAATAACCTAAACCTCACACTATGTCACTATTGCAGATGGTAAAGATAACGAATGTTCTCTTTATCCTACCCTAGGATACACAAAACTTTCGCTTCGTCATATCCATGGGTATACTTCGTCATGCAAACTCTACTTAAATTAATATAATAAAGGCTTTTTTCCCTTTTTCTCTTTCAGAATTTGACAAATTTGGTCGTGATATGTTTTTACAAATTTCTCCTACCTTCTTTCTATCTTTGTAAATGTTGTATACTTTATTCTTTCGATATAATCGAATCGTCTAAGTGTTCTTTTCTTCAACTTAAGCAATGCATTCTCTTTCAATTCACAATCTAGTTTTGTGCGATATTCTATACGATGTTCTCATTTCTACTAGATTAATATTTAGTCACTTTGCATACCTTCTTTAGTATTTGCGTAGATTAGAAATCTAAATTTAAGAAAAAAATATTGAATACATAAATTCAAATAATTTTAACTTAAAACATAAGAGGAAACAATACATAAGTTAAAACACACCATACAATATTTTTTTATTTCTTTTTCCCTTTTCAAAGAAGTTACAATATATCAGCTAGAACACTTAGATATATATTTTTAGTTAACATTTGTCCATATGTTCATACATTTTTCAACACAAACAATGTTTAGTAAAAAACGATCTTTCATTTGTCCTCCTTTAGTTTATTTTAACATTACGTAAGTCCCATTTAGCTGTCAGCTGTGTACGATTTATCGTTTATTGACAACATTATCGTTTCCTATAAATCATTAAATCTAGTTTTTTCTTTACCATTGTCCTACGTTTGTTTTTCGTGATTCGGGCATATTTCCTTAGATAACAATACTATACGTTAAAGAGAAACAGGATGAAAATGAACGACAAATCATGAAACCTTTTTATATGGGCATCTCGCACGCAATACATCAAGAGAATCAGAATAGATATAACAAAAAATTCGGAGAAATTGAAAAAAAATATATTAGATATATAAAAGATTTTCAATGTAAAAAAAGGCCACACGGACATTCAGGATAGTAAAAAAAAATATTAAAAGGATACTGAATACTAAGACACTTTCTGATCAGGGATAAACAACCCCTGTTAGTGATCAATAAAATAACTAAATAATACAATTTCTTATTGTAATTTACTTTTATCAAACACTGTTTATTCCACTATTTTGTGACGGTATAACCTTACCGGTTTCGAGGCTTTCACTTCATCTTCAGGGGAGCGCAAAGAGTCTTGTTTGCGCTGCCCTGAAGATGAAGGGAAAGCCTTGAAACCGGTAGGGTTATACCATCACAAAAAAGTGGAATAAACAATGTTTGATAAAAATAAATTACAATGTCTTTAAACCTTCACAACGTTAATGCCTTAACTATTAACTACAATTTCTTATTTTTGTATTGTATTATATTATCCTTTGTTTTAGGTATGTAGTACAACCTTGCAAGCTTATTATAATCATGAAATATCTTCCAACCAAACAGAAAAACATTAAAGAGACCTTAAGTTAAAATCAGACTAGACCTATCTTGTCTTGTCTGATTTTAAAATGTGAGTTCCAATGGGTATCGAATTCAATATCCCTGGTCTGAAAGTCAGACGTATGATCAACTAGACTACGGAGATCGTCAATTTTTCGCGCACTTAAATATCAATTACAGTTTTCTCTAACATTAAGGAAACGAGAAAGATTTAATAAGAATTTTATATTTGTGTTACAAACACATTTCATACTGTGGTTATAAATGCGCACTTTAACACCCAATAAAGTCGGAAAGTCGTTTGAAAACAAAAGGAAAATTTTACGAAAGAAATCTTTACTGCAGATATTATAACATGGATTTTACTGTCGGAGCTGTGCTTTAATTTTCATATAAATATAAAACTTATATCTCATTAATTAGTATTTATTTTTAAAACCAATGGATGTTTTGCAACGTTAATTACAAAATGTTTAAGTTATAGCATTTTGATAAGATCTAAAGTGAACCGATTATTCCGAATAATTTATTAGCTATTGCACAATTTTGTATGAGAATCGACGTTAAATCACTCAGAAAACATTACGCATGGCTTAAATATTAACTTATAAAAAAATGTTTAATTCGACTTTAATGTATTAACCCAGAAATTCAATATGAATAATTCCATTTCAAGAACAAATAGTATTCACGTATGTCTTTTCATAAGTTGAAAAAACTAACTGTGCATTTTGATCTCAAAATATATATGTTACTAATAATATTTAAAAAAAAGTGGACCCTAAATTTTTACACTCACCTTTTTATAAATTCAGTGTCTTGAAAAAAATGTTACGATACAGTAATTTTTCAAAATGGTATTGCTCTAAAATCTAAGCGTACTTTTATGTGTTTCAAGATTTTATGATTGGTGAACCCTGCTTTAAAGTATGTTGCAGCCAACAACTCAGTTAGATAAGATCTCGAACAAATTTGAATTCGCCATTTATCATCTGCCCCTTTTCTTGGTGGCTTTGTACCTAATTTGTGACAACGGGGATTAATGTTTTTTTGAAAATTCATAAATATCATTGAACTTTTTCAGGCATCCACCTACTCAATGACATTGTTTTCATGCACTGTCCATTGTAGAAACTTATAAAAACTTGTGTTGCATAATATCTACTTATTAGGTTTCAATGCCTTTGTAAGAAAAGAAAAAAAGGTTGTATGGAATTGAATACCATGATGAAAAATACGTCAGTTCAATTTGTTGTTAAAGTAAACTATGCAAAATATTGCCAAACTAGAGATAAATTATTATTTGACAAATTTTAAGAGTTTAGCACCGTGGAATTTCATACTTTCTTCCACTAATTATAATATTCCCCACGACACGTGTTTTTAACTCCTAGCTGTTTTTTTTTCTTCAAAGGGAATGCTAATTCCAACTAAAGAAAGTCTCCGAATAGGAGGTAGAAATACAAGTCGCTGAGATGAATATAATTAGTTGAATAACAAAGCATTTTTTTATAGATTACTTTAATAGTCAATTTTACCATATATTTAAATTTTTTATTTAATTTTTTGTTGTATATTCTTATAGAATAATAAATAAATCAATTTATCAAAGAGAGTGGCTTCTCGAAAAACATTCATAATTAAATCAATAAAAGGCTTTAATTGATTTCAATTGTGACTATTTATTTGTGTCTTATGGTAAATAATGGTTTTAGAAATTTTGTTTATTTTTAAAGCTGTTATTAAATAGATGTTTTTTTTTTCAATATACTAGATAGGGTTAGAATTTTAAGTAAAAAAAATGAAAAATATCGGAATAGGAAGAAACAATCCTTGTCTTAATATATCTATCTGGTCATATGTCAATTTCTGAAAAAAAATTACACTTGACTGATTGGGAATGTTATGATAAACTCTACATCTCTCTGTAAATGAAATGATTTTGCATATTGATATTGATTAATACCTCACATAATTGGACAAATTTCATGAATATTCAAATAATTAAAAAAAAATAGTCTAGAAATTTATAACTTTTCTCAAACAGGTAATTAATAGAGATCGATCAAAGATAGTAGCTGAGTGTAATTTTTTTTTTATGATTTGGTAAATTTATAACAATTTTCTACAAGCCTAAAGGGTCAATTAAAAATTTTTCGAAAATCACATAAATAAGAAATAATACAGCTGATGAATTATTTTTTCAATTTCAACACAAACATATATTTACACTTTTAGCAATTTCATGTTCTTCTAACAAAATTTCAATGGCGTCATATTACATTAGTTTGAAATCTTCCACTTTGGTGAGCAGAATAATAAATAACGTCCCGGCAACATTAATCTTGACTTGTCAGCTAAAAAAAATATATATATAAAAGTACGAGTATATAAAAAGAAATCTCGGAGCACAAGGAAATATGGACCTTAACATTTGCAAAAAGCATCCAAACCATGAAATGTATTTTTTTCAAGATACTTTAATTACGAAATAAGTAAACCTTTGTATTTTATATGAAAAACTGCCAAGCCTATAAAGTATGTCTAAGATTGTTTGATTGAGTATTAAAATAAATATATCCATGCACTCTGTGACGTTTCGTTTCGTCATGTAATCTTAAAACAGGTAGAATCTAGGTTGGATCTTATTCGCATATAAGCGTTCATATAAGGTGACTGTACATAATAAGGTCATGTAGGCTTGTCCCTCTCTCTCGCATTAGAATAATCCAGGTAATAAATATAGTCATCTCAGTCTAGTTAACGCCCAACCGCTATAACTTAAAACCTGGACACAATTAATTCTTGTTTGTTATAAACACGTCCTTGGAATTATGTTTGATTTAATTTTAAATACACTATTTATATTTTTTATGAAATTTCCAAAGCTCGCTTGAATATATGGAAATGGCTTTATAAACGTTTCGCGAGTTCACTTTTATCATTTGTTAAATTAAGCCATAAATAATCATGGCTGCGGTGAATATTTTGTACCATTAATTTTAAATTATGCATTGTAAAAGATTTACAATGAGATAAATACAAAATCGAAAATCTGTTTTCACGATACATACAAAGTTTACTATTTTGCCTGTAAAAATATTATGTTATTTTAGTAAATAATTTTACTAAGATGCATTTAATCAATTAAACAATGATTTTTTGGTTATTAATTAAAGTTTCCAGATACCTTAGGTTGATTCCTTTCACCAGGTAAAAAATTAAGAATCAATGAAAATTATCAGATAAATTGATGCAGAATATTTTTTTTAGATTAATAAACAATATAGTAATAAGCATCATTGTTTTGGGGTGTTGATGATTGATGAGACACAATATGAATTCAAAGGAAGGACATATATTTTTTTTCTAAATAACTTATGGCGTTAAACATGTTTAAAACAATGATTAAAAGCCTATTAATTAATGCTGTGCATTAAAAATACGTCTCATAAATAAAACAAACATTTATTTATCTAAAACTAATTTGACAAACAAGAAAAAAGTTTAATTTAGTCAGAAATTAATCACTTCATTTCACCAAAAAAAAATTAGATTGTAATAAATATTTAAATACAAGAATACGTAATAAATTTGGCTGTATTGAAAATTCCTTACGACTGTTGCTAACTTAATGCATTTCATCTAATATTATTTAATGAGCATCGGTATTTTTTTCAAATTGCATGAACAATTTTCTTAAAACATATTGCATTTCTATTACATTTTTTTTCGCAATCTCTTTTTCTTTCTTTTATCAAATTAAACGATCACCTAGTAACAACGATTTGTAATACTATTTTTTATTGAAATAAAATAAATTAAAGTGCTTAGTCTGGGGATAATGAACTTAACTCGGGTGAATGTCACCGGTTCAAAATTACGTTATGAATTATTTATTTTTTCTACCCAGTTTTCGGAGAAATTAGAATACCTACCTATTCGGTGATATACACATATTTTTTATTCTTAAAAAATAAAATAAAAAATGTGCTTAACTAACTAAAGAAGAGAAATGTTAGACGTTTAAAAAATATATATTTTCCAGAAATATTACATGTTTAAAAAAAGATAATATGTGAAACAAAACAAGTTCTAAAAGAAAATACAAGTTTTAAAATTACAGAAAACATAAATATCTATCGTATGTGTTTGTCGTAATATAAACATCAAACAACTCCCTTTACCGCCCATTCCCCTCCCAACCAGCAAGGCTTCGCTGGGCGTCGTCATTTTTACTGTGGAACAGAACCTTTTCGGGAGTACAGTAAAGCTTCCAAACGGTATCGCTAGATGCCACTGGTGGAGGGTTTATATTTTGATTAGTTACAAGAATAACTGACATCTGTTAGCCTATTCTGGTACTAGGGGTTAAAACTCTTTTAGGGATTGTTGGGGAAATTTAAGCGGGAAAAATATAATAAAATCACACTGGTTGTTTTCAATTATTTTAATATATACCTTACTTTAAAAAATATTTGTTTTACATGTTATTATTAAAAGAAAAGTATAAAGGTATAATATTCTATTTTTTTTTCACTTGCTTTGATATCATGTATGAGTATATCAAAAATACTCGTACATGATATCAAAGCAAGTAAAATAAATAATTAAAGTAAGGAATTAATTGTATAAATGTTAATACACAAGTTGCTACAAGTGTGTTTTTATTAAAATCAGTAAAAATAAAAAATGAGAAATCTTTTAATATTCAAAACTTTTGTCAGTATAGATTTTGAAATAAAACGCACTTTTAGTTAAAAGAATCAATTCTGATTTAACAGATTAAATAATTATTCATATATATTATTAAGTTGGGGTGTGACCTCCGTGGCCTAGTAGTAAGACGCTAATCTTTCACCTAGGGAGTTCGAGATCGATTATCGATGAAACAAAAAAAAACCAAGTCGGCTTTAACAATACTCGAATGTCTAATAACAATACTCGCGAGTTAGACGTGAACGAGTGTCATTGCCTTTTCATGTGTAGTAGTATTTCAAACACGTACTATGACGTAAAATGTTAGACTCGTTCTGTCCTTGGCATGCTTTAAGAAGCGACTAAAAAAACCCTTTTTAGTCAATAATATAACTTGTTTCATGCCCGACTTTTGTTTCTTCTCCACCATCCCTTTATTTTCTTTGATTGGTTATATTTCACTTTTATTTGTATTATGTAATTGTTTATAAATTTCATAAAGATTTTTTATTTGAATATTTTTTTGCGACAGTGTAAATTCTTTTATTTATTTTTGTCTGGTTGATTGGAAGAGATTACCGCCTGGCAGTTTACCAGATTGCTTTACTAAGAAAATGTTAAATACATAGATGTCGAACTTTGAATTACTCGCTTTTTTCAGTGATTCTTAACCCAAAAGCTCGATTACTGGGACCGCTGACAATATTGTCTCCCTGCTACGCTATTGAATATATCTGAATCCCCAATTCGGATATGTTGAATACGAAAAAAAAAAAAAAATGTTGAATGCTGCTGATGACGATGATGACGTTGAGAGTATCTAATATTTCGTATAGTACTTTCCAGCATACAATAGTGGGCGAAGTAAGATTAAAAAAAATCTTTTTTCTTAGCACAAGTTCAAAACAAGTTAAATCCACCACGCCTTTGTGTATAAAGCTCAACTCACATTAATTATGTTGATGATATATAAATCAAAATGTTTTCATAACGCCGTGTGTATGTGAAATTTATGGGCAAGCAATCGATATTAACTCAAATAATTCATGTCGATACTAAAGACATCCCCGTTGTAGGCATCTATGGAAATATATCGACTCACATACTTATACCTAGCTATCTACTCTAAAATACGGAACCAGGGTTGCCACCTGCATGATAATAACAGCCACTTAGAATATATTTCGTCTATTCCACGATGAAATTGATTGTTCTCTTTACATCGCCCTTTCAATTTATTGATGTGATTTTATATTAGTATTAGAAGGGTCTTTCAAATTGAGCGGGTTTTTTAACTATTTTTTTTTAATTCTCGAGTAAAACACACAATTTGCTTTGATTTCAAAAAACTTTTTATTGGTCATTGAAGTATAATGTAGGACATTTAAACACAAAAACAATATCCGCCAAATGTCCACCTCTTGCAGCTCCACAGATGTCCACTCTTTTGTCAAAATTTTCGATGTCATTTTGGCATAATTGCAGTTCTAATTCACCAATAACGCGAATAATTTCGTCCATGCACAGGAATTGATTGGGGGTCATTCTTATAGATTTAGCTTTTCACGTAACTCCAGAGAAAATAGTCCAACGGTGTCAGATTACATGATCTTGGTGGCCAATTAACATCACCGTTTCCGAAGATTACAATACATAAAATAATTTAACAAGTTGAACGCGTGTTGTATTGTGGCGTGCGCGTGGTGTAAAAGTATATGACTTTTTTATAATGTCATACATTACACTTCTCAAATGTCACAAGATCCAGCCAAATTCGTGACGCCATCTGTGTTTTATCCAAGAATTAAAAAAACCGCTCAATTTGAAAGACCCTATACAAGTAGTCCAACTCAATTTTTTTTAAATATTGCACAACTATTATTGGTTATTTTGCGTACAGTTATTAACGATTTTGAAAAAAAGGCCCAATAAGAATACATTATTGTAAATTATTTATAGTTAAGGCATTAACATTGGGGAGGTTTAAAGACATTTGTTTAATCTAACATTGTTTATTCCACTTTATATAACAGTATAACCACACTGGTTTCAAGGTTTTCACCTCATCATCAGGAGAGCACAAACAAGACTTGTTTGTGCTCCCCTGATGATGAGGGGAAAATTTTGAAACCAGCGGGGTTATACCGTTACATAAAGTGGAATAAACAGTGTTTGATCAAACAAATTACAATATTACAATTGTGTTATATGCTGACCACTTTCTTGCCACGTGGAAAACTCTTCAAGCCAACTGAAAAGGTGTTAAACAATCTTTAAGTGCAAACTAAACAAGAACACTTAAAAAAAAATGGGTTCTAATGGGAACAGATTTAGCAATACCGGGTCGAAAAACGTGTGCCTTAAAAACTAACCACGGGGTTCGTAGTTATTTTATACTTTACATAAAAATATTGAACAAGTTGAATGTGTATTTTATGATTTGTATTACAAATTATAAAAAAGAATGCATGTCGGAAACCCAATACTGAAAGGAAAGATTAAGGAAGATCTGTTTTGAACTGACGTATAAATAGAATTGAGAAGAAAAGTAAAAAAACCAGAGGAAGTGTATAGATGTAAAGGGGCGAAAGATGGGTGTCGCGATGGTCTAGTCTGGCTCCCTATCCTTGCTCCCAGCCTTGAGAGGGAAATAACGTGACAAATTATATGTATATACGTATATATGTTGTTTAGTCCAGCACTGTTTATTCCACTTTATATGAAGGTATAATCCTACCGGTTTCAAGGTTTTTACCTTATCATCAGGGAGCACAAACAAGGCCTTGAAACAGGTAGGGTTATACCGTTATATAAAGTGGAATAAACAGCGTTGGTCTAAACAAATTTGAATGTCGTTTAACCTCCACAGTGGAAATGCCTTAACTATAAATATCATATGTATACAAGTTACACCCAATTTAGTACATTTCTTTGTATATGCAATGCTTTTCAAAAACCAAATACAATTTATAATTATCTATCTGAAACAAAAAAAGTTTTTTTTTAATTTTCGTTCATAAATTTGCGACAATCCTGAGCTACTACTAAACAAAAAAATGTTATCAAAAATAAAACAAGAAAAGATAATCTCCTGAGCATCACCTCATAAACAATAAGCGAGCTTAAAACTCATATAAACAAATCAAAAGCCAATAAATAAATCCAACAATATAAAAACGCTCAGTAAAAAAGATATAAGTTATATCGGACAAAATTTATCAACAAGTTACTACAGTGTAACGTTTTTTCTAAGTGCCATATTTGAGCATAGTAGAATATTTGTTTCAGGAAAATATTTCAAAAATTATCAATGGTATCGGGAATGAAAATGTTCATCTTATAAGACCGGTTTTGTTTTTAATGAATTTTGTATAGATTAACCCTTTTTATTTACAATGTTAATTTTAACTTCCTCATTAGTAGTCGAACAATAGATTAAAGGATATTCATAATCTATAAATTATTTTGATTAGTTTAAGTTGTACGCAGAAAGATTTGTTCAGAAGTTTTAATTGCTTTAAGATTTCGGTAAGATGTTTCGGTTGTTTCTACTCGGTGGCATAAATTTGTCGGTAAAATGATATTTAATTGTGTATACTACAAAGTGGTGGTGCGAGCGAGAGATATGAGCAAATTAGAGCAGGATGTGACGAATCCAGTTTTGTGAATATATTATATTTTGGAGGCCCCAGTGATGATGGATGTCCGGGGGAGGGGGTCTACTAACATTCAGTATGGAGGGGGGAAGGGGATTGTAAGGCTGGGTGGTCCGCCTTCTCATTAGTGCCCTACTTCGGGTCACACGAACAATGGCGAACCTTGACGAAGATAGAATCAAAAAATTATATTAATTAATAAATTAACAATTTAATAGATGTCTCCAGATAATATCTGAAATTCGGAAGAACATAAAATGAATGTTGCAAAAAATTTCAAGAATGTCCTTAACATCATTAACATCACTTCTAAGCTCGTATACAAAATCGTTCCATAGTCAGATCTGAAAGATATTTCGGTTAGGTGACGTTTATGGGATCGCGTATATTCTGTAGAAATTATGTTTTTGAATTTTCGAGATTTATATGAATTGAATGAATGAAATAAAACTAACTAATTAAATGTATAGTGCAAATATGAGTGGAAGGCTTGGTGATAGAAGCCCAGTGAAGTATGGTTTGACCAAGTGAATGATTTAGAAAAAAGGAAATGTAAGAAGAAAGAAAAATCATTGTTTAAAGGTTTAAAACGCGCATTAAATAAAAACTGCACTAAAACCTTTTTTTAAATCTGGGTAACAACGAGAATTGGATTTGTAACTGCTGGGTCGGAAGACAAACGTCTTATCAAATGAGCTACGGAGGTCATATATTCAATTAAAAAGTGAAATATGACATCTGATTGATGATTTAATGTATAATGTGCATTGTAATAGTGATATGATGTTGCAAAGTGACCAAGACTTTTAACTATTTTTTTCTCATAACATAGCAAAAAATTTTTTCATTGTGTGTAATTTTCAAGATATGTGAGTATTTTTACACATACCTACCAAAACACTATTATAACTTTTGAAAAATAAAAACAGATATGACCGAAGTCATAGGTGTCATTATAACCTTAAATACTAGAGGGGGGAACAGATAGGGGGGTGTGATTCGAGGGCAGTTGCACAGCGCGATGTTCGATACGGTGACCATCCGCACAGGAGTCTAGCACGTTACCGTGCGGCCATAAACTTCATTATTTATTTATTGAGATATATGTTATTATTGATTTTTTTTCTTTAAATACGAGTGTTATTAACAGGATTAAAGCGTGTTTAAAATTATATTATGCTAGTATTTATTTCGTTATATAATATTTTTTTCATTGATTTATATTAACATTAATTTTTGATTCTATAGTTTTCATGTATCGACAAATGCGAGTTATGCAGTAAAAGTTTACTTCTAAACAAGTCAATGACCGTAAAACGAATGCACAAAAAAACTGGCTAGCCAATATAAACATGCTGATCAATTTGAATTGATTAGTGCATAAATCGCTAGTCTATTAAATCGAGTTATCTGAAATAACATAATAGACACAATATATAAATAAAATGCTATTTCAAAAATAAATTGAGTCCAGAGTATTACTGTCTGTCAAATATTGTATATGATTTTTTATATAACAATGCTATGGTTTCTGCTATTTTTAATATATGTTTTTTTTAATTAAGACAAAATTATTTACTATTATTAGTATTGTTACAAATCACCCTTATATATTATTATTTATTATAGTATGGTATTGAATTACAATTTTACTGTATACTGTTCAACTTGGTGGACTTATTGCTATGTGGCAATATTTTACAACCAATCAGAGAGGTATTAAATAAGTCTTAAATGAAAACAATGCTAACACACGTTATAAAAAACTGTAATACCAACCAAATAGAACCTATAACCCCTGGGCTGGAAAACAAACGTCTTATCAACAGACCATATGGGCTATCTATTTTAAGATTTATGAAACTTTTCCCGAAGTTAAACAGATCATTATTGTTTAAATTATATTTGTGATTTAAAACTTTTATTGCATTTTGAGTCTTTTGAAGATTGTTTAATGGTAAAAAAGATTGATTAAATAATCACATTTAAAAAAATGTAGGTCATTTTACATCTAAATTTAAAAAAATGCTCATTTATTATATCCAATATATTGAAAGGAAAAAAATTAATTTAATTGAACCAACTACTTAAATTTTGTCAAACATTTGTCATATCGTTACGAATTAATATAACGCCTACATAATATATTTTCTAATTCAATGACACACCTTTCTTAATAAAATTGTTTCCAAGAAGCTAACACGATGTTACTTATGCAATACGGATACCAAAATGCTATACGGGTGTCTCAAAAAATAAACACATCAAAAATTTCTGATTCAAATTAAAAAAAAATAGATGTGTAATTAATTTTAACTATTGTATGTTACGAGTATATGTTCAAACTGGAAGTCGTTCTGCTGCAAACACTGGTTACAACGCAGTTCTAAGCTTTGAAGAAAGAAATTCATCTGAAAGTGCTACTGGAAGTGTGAAAAGACAGTGCAAATGCAATGATGTTTCAGATGGGAGTTTAAACGTGATCCACCTACGCGTTTTACCATTGCTCGCATTAGAGATAAGTTTGAAGCAGAAAGACTTATTCAAGATATCCCCAAACATTGTTTGGAAATACCCCGGATGTCACAAACCCTACAAAAGAAGACACAGTAATGCAAACTCACGAATTTTGTCAAGAAAATCTGGTCGGTAAGTTGCTCGTGAGATTCTCATTTAAAAAGAAAGCACCCATCGCTTTTTGAAGAGGGAGATAATCGAAAAGTTATATTCCAAGATTGGTCCAAGCCAATTCAAATCTTGTATGTATCTATTGTGTGTATATACATATGTATAGAACATTTTGAGACATCCTGTCTGTGTGCAGAAATTGAATACGTAATGTATCTTTCGTGATGCATTGTATATCTTCAAGCAGTTCAATTCTCGCTTGTATCATTTAGAAAAGATATCTATAAAAGTAGACCAATAACATCGACTTCAAATAAAGATTACAAAAATTGTTAAAATGTTTTATTTTCAAAAATTATATAATTTTGTCGCGTATATGAAGTATTAACAGCCGAACTGTCAAAGTGACAGTTGACATTGGAGGCCACGTGTCCAGCGTACAGCGTATACACAACGCCGGCCTGTATGAGAGAAGACGGCGTATTGAGTAGTATTGTGCATTTTTCAGTAAACACTGTATTGTATGATAGCGGACGCGACACAGCGGTGTTTTAGTGTGGGTAAACCATACACATAATAAGGTGTAGTCAACCGGTGGATTGTTATCCCCTTATTAAGTATAGCATTTTAAATTAATGAAAAAATTAATTTTCAAGTTTTAATAATTACTACTGAAGATCAAAAATGTCCATAGAAATAAACGAATGTAAAAAAAGTATTTATCCTCTGAGGTGAAGATTTTTAAAATGTCTTTCATAAATCTATAAAATGTCTTTCACTTAAAGTATGTGAAATCTTACGGACCTTGAAATGAAGTTGTAACTAATAACTTTTACAAAACTTACATAAATTAAACAAAAATTCAAAGGAATTTAAAAAAAATATATCAATATTGACAACCTGCGTGGCATTTTACTGTTTTTGTGTTTCTGTATGTTTTTGTTTTTTATTTTTATTCTTACGATTGCATGCGGTATATTGTGGGATGAATATTTTTGGTCTTTCTGGAGTGATGATGTGTGAGGAGTATAATTTCGCATGATGTTTCCAGTTGTAATGTAATTGAGTGTCACTGTTTGTCAGGTTGATGAGAACGTGCAGCGTGGTTTTGTTTTTGTGTAATCAAAAATCGGAAAGAAGTATCGATTTATTTTTTCATGCTAAATATACTCAGTGAGATACAGGCAAGAGCCTAGTTTACTGGGGATACGACAAATGAAAGGCAACAAACCCAGACCCATTAAAATTGTATGTCCAAATTAAATTACCTGTTGTTTTTCACAAATTATGTATATTTCTTGTCATGCATGTTTTTTCACAAATTAGCTATATTTTTTGTCATGCATGTTTTTTCACAAATTATGTATATTTCTTGTCATCTTGTCATGTTTTTTTTTTCAAATAGAGTTCTAGCCTGATTTTCTTACTTAATTCTTCTTTAACACCTTTATAGTTAAATATAAGAGATTGCCAGATGGCAAGAAGCCCACGATGTTGTATTGACACCCTGCGTGGCATACATTTGTCTTCTAACCTGAGGATTGTGGATTTGATTCCCATTGGAACTCATTTTTTTTAAAACAAAGGGAATCCATTCAACCATTTTTAACACATTTATTTTGTTATATTACACTTAGAAGAATAAATTTTAAAAAAATAGCCACAAAACCTTTTCGCCTTACAACACTCGTTCGTTGCTGCATCTCGTAGTCGAGGATCCTCTCGCCATTCGGAAAGAGAAGCTGTGAAGTGAAGTTTATTTATTTTTCCCTATTTCTCCTCTTTTGAGTGAGTAAGCCGTTACACACCAGCATATTCATAGGCCCCACCGCTGTACTGGATCCGATCACACACCTGAAGTAATACGATTGGAGCACACCGTCAAGCTTTTTTCCCGTTTATGTTTAATAATAGATATGACCGAAGTCAAAGGTATCCCTATACCCCCAAATACTAGGCGGAAAGATTGCTTGTGTCGTTTAAGGGGAGTAACATAGCGCGGAGCTTAAACAGGCGACCTTCCGCACGGAATTCCAGTGGGTTACAGCGTGACTATACCCTTCTTGTTATGACACTATGTAACCTAACTTAGCAGATTTACAATTTATAAAAAAATGGTTTCTCGTGTTTATGAGTGATGTAACAACATGTGTCCAGTATTTCAAATACTTTCTTTACTTTAGTTAAAATACTAAGAGCAACGGTTGAGGACTCCCATTCAAAATAACGGCAAACCACACAGTGTATCCCTGTTCATTTCAACATACTTATATTTTACACATCAACTTTTTCTCTTTGCATACTTATTACAAACTGATATTATACATAAACCGCACTGTACAACTACAGTATCGGCCGGCTTTGCGGACACAAGAATGTTTTCCGAGTACTTATACGCGAGCTTAGTCACGCTGTCAATTCCCAAATGCCAATTCATTTATTTATTTCTTCGCATCGGGTTATTTATGGCCGGCCGAATAAGATGCTCGTAAACTATATTCACAAAAAACAAATCTCAATATGAGACCGTTGCAATATTGTCTTGTTGCGCTATGGTATAGTACTACAGTTCGTTTGTCCAGAGGTCTATGGAATTTCAGAAAATATATAAACAAAACAAAAAAGATTTTTAAAGCTTTATTTTAATTAATAGACAAACTTTATGACATTGACTTACAGTTCAAGAGTTGCGAGTTCTATTTCACTTGGTAGACAGTTTTTTAGAATCGAAAGGGTTACAGTCTCGTTTTCATTGAATGCTTGTTTAAACAACTTTTGGGATGATTTGACATATATTGCTACATAACAACAAATTCACTAGGCTGTACTGTTTACAACGAAAGTCTAATACAAATGAAAGTTATGTTATAGAAGATTCTAAGAATTATAGAAGACCTATGTAGCTCGTTTGTTAGTAAGTCGCGATTCTGTCACCCGGACGTTTCGGGTTCAATTCAAGAGAAACAATTGAATTTCAATCTGGTTAAGAGTTTATCGGCGAGGTTACCTAATATATAGCTATGTATATACACGCAGTAACTAATTTCAGGTTATGTTTCTAATGAAAAATATTTTTAAAAAAAATCATTTAACTTTGATGGTTTTGTCTTCCATAATACGCGAAATTAGATTGTTTGTTAAATTAATGGTTAAAGAGTATAATTGTGTTTTTTTTTTAAATTTAAATATGTATTTTCCTCATTTAATAAAGCAAAAACGTATTCAGTATTTTCACACAATTATCAACAAGGTCATAAATAACATTTCCCAATAGGATAATAAAATCAAAGGTACTTTAAATATTTTCCTGCTATGACAAAAAGCGATTTAAATTACTTAATTTATGATATAAAGCTTACTAATTAGCTGTTGCGGTTCGTATAATTTGATAACATTAAAAAATAAATACTACAGTATAAATTCTCTGTTTCGTTAAAATTTGCATTCTTATTTTCTCTTTACCATTGTTTGCGCTGGTAGAAAATCTGGGATTGAGTATGTATTTGTGAGTGTTTGCGTTTATATTTTAAACAATTTTTATACATGCGTGTATTTATAATTGTATCAACTGCTTATTTAATATATTTTTTGAAAAACATCTGATATCTTCACGGCTGGTCTCGTCCTCCTAGTGGTAGGGGTGTTTTCGCTTGGGATAACGCTATGAGATGAGCCCAAAAGTTTCGATATCTTTATCGCAAATGTATTTATTTTCCGTTGCTTTAACATGCATGTGAGATTTCAGGATATAATATTTACAAATTATGTTGTTTTCACTAAACCCTTACGATACCAAATAATTTTGCGTAAGCATTTTAAAAATACATTAATTTATCATTTCGTGTTAACTGTATTCCTGTTTTCACTTTGTTACTCTTTTTTTTTCAAATAGAGTTAAAGACTGATTTTCCCTTAATTCTTCTTTAACACCTTTATAGTTAAATAGAAGGAATTTCCAAATAGCAAGAAGCCCACAAGGTTGTGTTATATACAATGAAAGAGTAATAAAATACAAGACAATTGTTACACAGTTTGACCCAATTACAGGGAAAAGGTGGGAAGGTAGGAGTTTGACTTTTTTATTAAGCGTGGAATTACGCGTCATGGACTTCTCAAATATCTATATGTATATGTCGTTCAGGAAGAATATTTATATGTGAAATTTTGTTGGAGAATAATTTACATGAAAAATATGTATTTTAATTCTCCACTTTCATATGGACTTGAAGGAAATTTAGTTTTATAATGAATGGGAATATTTTTAAGATACTTTATAACTATTTATATTAAATGATTCATAAATCATCACGTTAATAAATTATACATCAACAAAATGAGTTTTTTTATTAAAATTGTAAAAATATCTTTTTATTTGAGATTTATTTAGATACTACTTTACATATTTGTAAACTTTTTGGTAACTTTTTACTTTGTCTAACAAAATAAAGGTTAACTACAATATATTGACATTTTGAATTTATTGTGAAAAGGTAACCAAATTGATAATTTCATTGTTTAAAGCATAACTATTATTAAAATTAAACATTTCACTTTAAAGACGGATAAGATATTGTTTTCACTTACTTATTGCATATAAAAGTTTTTTTTTATATTCCCGTATAAAAATCGATTGATAACTAAAAAAAGTTTGATTGATAACTAAAAATATACTTCATCAAAATGATTTCCAGTTACCACATAATACTATCATATTTCGGACGTGTCACTAGAACAGATCAAGAAAGCTTAGTAAACTTGATGTTGACTGGAAGTGCTGAAGAGCAGCGAGTAAGAGGACGGTCTCCAGCAAGATGAATAGATAAAATGAAAGAGATGAGTAGTTCCACATTGAGTGCTACCCTCATCATGTCTCAAGGCTGAAAGAAGTGGAAACGAAACATTCACTGAGCTCCATCGTCAAGGATCCACAACGCTCAGCCACGAGCAACATGACTTGGAAGAAGCTGAACAATATTTCAATGGATCGTCTACCATAGTGCTATAGTCCTGAGTGTGCCTTGGTCTCCTTAAGTAATCGTTGTCATCTTCTTCGAAACCCCTTGCAGCAGACCCAATGTGTAATACTTAAAATGTGCATCCCATGTTACGCAGCCAAGCATTTTTTTGCTTAAAATTACCAAAATGTGGCATTCTGTCTGGTTTTGCCAATAATACTTTGACAGCTGATCTAACAACCTCTATATATGGCCTAGTCGTGGAATATCTATGTCCTGGATGACGTTGGTTTTCCATATTGGCTCTCGAGTTACATGTTGTTATGGATACTTAGCTAAAAAAACCTAATCCTACAATTTAAAATATTTAAAAGAGAACTAAATCTATGTAAAAAGGTAGGCATGTGCACGGTATTTTGTTTTGATTAATGCCACATTCCCATCGATAGCTGTCCCTCATAGTTTCAGAACGCATTTACTTCACAAATCCAAGGTAAAGCATCTTAGCTTATTTAAAATACTCTATAAATGCATCGGCTAGAATAAATTTAACTTAAAAGTTAATATTATGAGAAAAATAAAATATGAATTAAATATTAGAACTCAGCTTGTTTAACTATCTTATCTAAATTCTAATAGTTATATATACAATTAACACATATCTACGAAACAATAAATCTTACTTTTACTTTAATTACATATATTTGCATTTGTGAAAATAAACGAGTTTGCTTAATATTTGTAACAACGTTATTCTCTAAATCTGTCACATATTTCTTGCGATTTCAGAAAAAATTGATTAACCATGTTGATGTTTAAATTTGTGTTAACAGATTTTAAAATAAGAAACACATTGAAACATATCAGTAAGTGGAATTCAAACTAGCGTGTTTAAGGTGTTAGAAAGTCGAGTATACACTAGCATCACTATAACCACCTGAAAAAAAACAAATAAGGGTACTTACTAAGATCTAGAAATGAGGTATATTACCTCTAGTTAGCGGGAAACATTGATTCAGTACAATTTAAATTTTGCATATATCAAACCTTCAGCACCTAATCCGAATTTAATATATTTCGTAAGGGGTAGAAATAATTATTTTCCTTTCAATGCAGTATTTTTTATGAATATTTTTTTTTATTTCTCATGACAAGATGTTTTGTTTAATTCCAAAATAATTAATGATCTGGTTTTGAAATTTTATCTGATAATAATACTCAAATACATGCAGCTAGAAGTTTTTGAAAACAGGCAAGCTTAAAGTAAGGTTGTGTTGAACGTATATAAGCAAAATGGATCCAACTCACATTATTGTTTTTCCGAGATGATTGATAGATGCGCTTAGCATTTGCTTGTATGGAAAGCTTTTTTTTAACATACTTAATAGTTTAATTATGAAATATCCAATTAACAAGGTTGATACTTTTAAACATAAGTTCTAAAAATTCTCTCTAGCAACAATGAAGAATTCTATACATCTCCGATATTTGAAATGAATCAAAATATTTTTTGACGGTTGGATTTCTTTTGCATATATAGATTCAATTATTGTTATACTGTACGCATAGCGGTTATCGCGAATCACGAAGTCTTTTAAAACAATTACCTAGCACCATCATCCGTACCTACAACCTTTGAAACTTACAGTTTAACATATCCTGATAATTTTAACCTTAGTTTACCTTGAGGCGATGTTAAAGAAATCAGAACGCCAGCACAGCATTTATTTTGAAAACATACTTGTAAGCTGCTTTTAATACATTTGAAGAAAAATGGAAATTGCAAATGAACGCGTGTATGCAAAAAACAAAACCAACCTACAAAACATTATTTGAAATATCAAAACACCAAATATCAATGCTATAGTACAAGCAAACCATGGCTTCATTTTTTTCCATGCTAGCTCATACAAAAAGCTAGAAATATTTCCTGAATTATCTCAGAACAAGTAAAATGTGTGTTTGGTCCTTTTTGTATAATAGGGTGAGTGGGGGGGAGATGCCGTGTTGGACAAGTTGCCGTGTCATGTGGTTCTCTTATGTGCAGGTGCGGTAGGGGGACGCCGGCCAGTCGTGTGAGAGAAGCTTCAATAGTGACAAGTGTATTCCATTTTCGTTAGTTTTTAGTGGTAGTTTTTATTGTTATTTTGTCCCAACTTATCTGGCAAGTGTAAAATAATTTTACATGTGTCTTGTTTTCTTAGTTATATAAGCCGTAGTTTAAACGGGAAATAAATAATTCGGATAGTTTTAGAGAGTCTAGTGTCTGGCCTTTCCGCATAAGTAAAATGGAGGCCAGTTTTTCCTTCTAATATGTTAGTAAGCGGACTGGAGTCTTGTCCAACACTTCGGGGTAAGATGACGAATTTTTTTTCGGGAAAGATGCCGGTAGTTTCTCCTTGTGATAAGATGCCTGGTTGTTGTCTTGCCTAGATCTTACCAAATGCCTAGATCTTACCAAAGAAAAACTAATCGGGGTTCGTGGACTGAAAATGATCTCCAAAATGCTTTTAAAGCTGTCAAACAAGATAGAATTACTGTGTATAAAGCAAGTCAAACGTTCAATATTCCCGAAAAAACTCGGTGTATTTAACATTGAAACCCCATAAGACACTCACCATTAAATGGACGGCCATCTTACCCCAAGATTGGGGTAAGATGTCGAAATGCAAGCGTTAACGAATTATTTTTTTTCAAAGTGTTTCATAATATTTTTAAAGTTAAATATATTTTTAATTTACACACAAAAGTATCAATTTGAAAGAGAGTATGATGAATAACAAATAAAACCCACAGACGATTTTATAAAAAATAAATAAACAAAAACTACGGCATCTTCCCCCAATCTACCCTATATCATATACACGGCATAATGGGAATATATGTCTAAAAAATAATATTTGTATTTTTTTAGTCAAACAGTGTTTATTCCACTTTATACTAATATAATGATATAACCCTACCGGTTTCGAGATTTTGTTTTCATCATCAAATGAGCATAAACAAGACTGAGTCTTGAGACTGAAGATTGAACCTCCACAGTGTTTATAATTAACTGTAAATAACATTTCATTGTATTATCTAAAATGGTTTTACAATGTGTTAAATTATGTTAATATGTTTATATTACTAAATAGTTGAACTTTGGTTATTTTTCAAACAAAATAGGTACCCAGTATATTATTTTTTTTTTAATTAATTCATATTTAATTTTTTTTTTGTAATAATAATTGGAAACCATGAACACAATTGTATTAAAATTAAAAAATATACATAAACTTTTTAGAAATTATCTTAATTTGCAGAGCAACCCCTTTGTATAGTTTGAAGGTAGAGTTTGAAAATATTTTCAGCTATGGTTCATCATGGTATAATATTACGCCTTAAATATTGAGTTAGAATAATTTAAAATAGGGTGCATTAAGTCTTTACGTTTAAAAATCAATCGGACACATACTCGTATATTGTAGTCAGTCAGTGCACGATATTCATTGGTTAGAGGATAAGTGAATGTGATAGTTATGTGCAGATAAACCTTTTTTTTTTTAAATAAAAGGGTAGGTTAATAAGTTTGCTCATCTGAGATCTTTAATATGAACAGTTATTCAAAATAAATAACTTTAAAACTTTACAGCTGCCAATTTATACATATATGTATCAAAAACTAGATATCACTTGATCAATATCATTATTGTGAATCTGTTGAGATTAATCATATAGAACCGATCTCATTGTTTCCTTTTTTAATTAGACGTTTGATGTGAGTTTCAGAAAGGCATAATACATCGATATTTCTCATGTGTAATGTTCTCGCGTTTCTTATTTTAAACAGACAAAACATCATTCTACTATTAACTAAAAAGTTATAAAAGTTTTTACAAACCTCATTAATCCGGATCATCATTTCCATATTTTACCATCTAATTGAATTAAAATCGCGTGCCACTTTAATAGTACAACTAGTAAACTAATATTACTGTCAATTAATTTCTATGTTTTAACAATTTAAGAATATACAATTTTTGAGATTTATATCGAGAGGGAGTCAATTATTTGTTATATTTTCTGGGTTATACTAAAGTATACAGTAATTTGTAGATTGATAAAGAATAAATTTCTAAAGCTAGATATAGACCTTGAATATAATATTTCTCCCAACTTTGCATTAAAATATTGTAATTGGTACTGTACATTATATCGTATTACAGTTTTGTTATTTACAGTACAACCTAGTGAGTGTATTGTCATATGTCAATATCTTCTGACTGTCCAAAAATATGTTAAAGAAGCCTTTAAAAGTTAAAGGTATGAGACTAGATACCTTTTTTTCTAAAAAAAAATCTGGGTTTCTACGGGAATCTAACGGGCAACTCTCGAATTGGAATACAAGCGTTTTACCAATCAAGCTATTGAGGTTAACATACATATATACTCTTGGGACACCTTCTTTTCTAATGCAGGTTGTAAAATAAAGAAATAAATTAAGTATGTTTAAGTCATTATATTTGTTTATTCCACTACACGAGTAATCTGAACACATTTAAGTAAGAGGCAATTGTTACTAGTTTAAAGAACTTTCGGTAATAATATATCCACAAAATGGTATTTCTATGAATTGTTAAGTACTTGTACTCTATGGTTTCTTATAAAACTATTTAAATTGCAAATATTGTATCGTGAATAATTTATTAATAAAAAACCCTTTGCCCTTGGTTTTATGTAACAGACATCCGGATAAAATCTATGGCGGTGCTGTATTTTTAATAACCTTAAGTATAATTTTCGTAATACGAAATTGTATTTAGAAGTTTGGTATCATCATCGATTTTCACGGTTAGTAATCTCTCACATGCTCCCATAGATAGATTCTCTGCACCGCCGCAATTACTCTATGAACCACCATAGAAAATGGATTATGGCCGCTTCAGAAAGAATAACGCCTAAAATACAATGAGAAATAAATCTGAAACTTCATATTATACGAATTTGTCAAAATGAAAATGTATTGATGTTCAATAAATTGATTTTTAATCATCTGCAACCCCTATTCATATTAAAGAAGTAGAAATTCTTATAAATTTAAAAAACATAAAACAAATGTGTTTTTAATCACTTAATTTACATTCATAAACACCTTCATATCATTTCCATGCCTGGGTAGACAATTCGGATAGCACTAGATTGTCCTATTTTGACATATATTTCACATTCATTACACCTTCTCATACAACAACTATGATTCTCTTGCTTCTTATATTTCCTTGTTTCAAAATATCATTCACTTAATCCAACCACACTTATTATGGTCGTCCTCTACTCCGCCTTCAACCAACATATGCACTGTATATTTTTTTTTGTTAGTTTTTCTCAGACTGCTCTTCTTCATCTTACTTAATACATTAGTCTTAAGTTACCATTCATCCCCAACCACTGAATTCACTATATCAAACAGTATCATCCATTGTTTTCTCCTCAGTGCTATCATTTCTACACAGTTTATTCGTATCTTAGTCTTTTTTATTCAAATTTCTTGTCCATATATTAAAGTTGATATTAAAAACTATTGTCGACTGCCATCTTAGCAGATTTTGACTGATAATTTAAGATACTAAAAAAATTTAATAATAAGGTAAGAAATGATTTATTATTCAACATAATATATTTTAACTACTGCACGAAAAGTATAGTTTTTATTCCATGCGCAGACGTTTTTACTTCGTGAAACAAGTTCAGGTGTAAAAAAATAATGATTGTTTTATTTTTAAATAAAAATGTATCCTATTTTTTAAAACTCCTGGAGATATTCAAAACTGTGGTTTTATGCAATAAATTAAACATAAAAAAGGATTGAAAAGCTAAAGGTATAAAATACATGAAAAATGTTATGATTTTTGTGTATGTAAAAAAATTCTAATTCTTTTTACTACGAAAATCCCGTACGAAAATAAAAAATAAGACTTAAAACGTTGACTTCAATTCGCTGTACGAACTGTATAAAAATTGACAGGAAAATTAATCAATCGACTAACTTAAAAAAGTTCTCTAGCAACAAAAAATAATTCTCTCTAGCCACAAAAAAGAATTCTCCCTAGCAACGAAAAATAATGATCTCCAGCAACAATAAAAGTTTATCTCAACTAACAATAAAAAAATCGAGAGCGAAACCTTTAAGTTCTGTAATTAGTCCGACGTAAACATTTTATATCGGGTACAAGCATCGCGCACAGAGAACCATGTTTGTATGAAAAATAATTGTTCACCCTTACTTACAATTATGTTGATAAACCAACTGTAATAAAAATTGTTTTAACGCGATAATTGCACATATAATTTATGGACGAATAATTGTCACAGTTATACAGAATGCAACCAAACAGATTATCGGAAGTTTTAAATAAACTGTTTAGTTTATAACGTTTCTTCGTTGAAACCTGGGATGTCTCGAACAGAAATGTGAGTAATTGGTTCACGCACGATTACTCCAGTCTAATTCAATAAAGCCACAACGTCGAGGCAATTCTTCAATGTCAAGTTTGTATGCATCAATTGTCGCATGCATCTTGTATTCGTGCTGTACGTAGGATGACAATTAAAAGTATAGGTACTATTAATATATATAAAATCTTCATCGTCATCAACACGTGGTGTGGGTGGGAAGAATAGATATCCACTTCATTCTACCCTGATACATACATTTACTAACTGTCATTATTTTTCTTCTTCTGCGTTTAGTCTTCACAAGCAGTGCGTCTTTTCCAGCTAGGTTACAGCGTCCAGTTTTAGATTATGTAGTCCTGCAAGTCTCCAGAAAACGCATACAGTGGGTCATTGTCTATGATGTGGTCCATGGCCAAGAACCCCCAAATTTATAGAAAAGTTACTTTGTTAGACCTCACTTGTGCATCTGATGCTATAGTACACCACTCTTTCCGGAGTAGGGAAATTCAAAGTAATTTTAACGTCTGGTCGCCCACAAGATGCCTGGTTTTTACGTCCCACCTCATTCTACGAGACCGCCATTTATTAGCGATCGGTCTGTTGTCGATTTTCTCCTAAGTTTTTTAGATAGGTCGACGGACTATGAATGAAAATAATGAATTAAAACGATTTGAGATTATGAATAAAAAATATTTCTCGTATATAGTTTTTAGAAACAAACATATTATTTATGTTATTTATACCCAAATGACATAAACATACTATTATCAATACTCATTTTAATTACATACGGTATTGTAACCTCCCACGTCTTGTAAGTAAGATCTTCGCCTATCTTCCAACTCAGGGGTCGTGGGTTCAATTCAAAATATTACCCATTTATTTTCGAAGATGGTTCCAGTCTGGTTTTTACTTAAGGACCGTTGAACGTTATTCTACGAGTATATGACAATAGTAGAATAGTAGTTGACACTAATGATATCATCTTATATTATTTTTCATACAATGAAAGATAAATACGCGTTCAAATGCGAATAAACATGCGTTATATTATCATAGGATAATTTTTTATTATCTTGGACTACATAAATCGAGGAAAAGTTTAGTAAGTTCGAACACGACAGGTTTGTAACATGACAAAGTAAAACTGAGTTGAACTTCTTGTTTATTAAGGCTTTGTAAATTAACATCGCATGATTATGTCTATAACCTAACTGAATCTGCTTTAGTATCAGCCATTTTAGATTGCTATTAATCATGCCTAGCTCTCTTGGTTCGCTTATTGTAGCACTAACTGGAATGTCATGAAGTGTTAATTTGGTATGCGCTATATAATTATGCAAATTTTATTATAAAAATCCAAACTCACATCATTTTGAGCAGAAACGTATCAAGGTATTTAGGAGCCCGTAAAATGAAAGTAAATGGATTTTCTCTTTTGAAATTGGAAGCCTAAAACTTTCTATTGGTTCAATAATAGGTTAGCATATTAGCAATAAAGTTTTGCGGTTTCCGTGCCGACGTTTTTACTCAAGGTCGCCAGTGCGAATATCAATCGGAACTATCCAAACACAAAAGGCATGATAGTTTATTTTTTGTAGTATCCACCAATTTCGTAATTAAAAATAAATACAAGTTAAATAATTGTTATACTTTCTGGTTTATTGTCATCTTACAATCTCTATTAATTATCCAGGAAGATTTTAAACAAGCGTGGAGTGAAGACCAGACTGGAATGCTTTTGAAAAAATCTGGGTATCGACGAGAATCGAATACGCAACATCCAAGTTAGATACAACTAAACCACGGTGGTCGAATATATTTAAGTGATTATGTTATTTATTTACAAAATGATTCATTTAAAAAATAATATTTAGTTGAGTTTCATAGGTGTAAATGACACACATATCGTAAGATAATCTAATTTAGATAATTTTTTTGTTTAAAATTATGATAATTTTTCTTTGATATGAATTGTTAGGTTCTTTTATATCTCAGTTAGGGCTTTAAAATGTAAAGAAAATTATTATGTGTATTTTTTTCATATCGCTTTAATAAAAAGTAAAAAATATTCAACTTTTCACAATTGATACAAATTTCTAAGGTTTGATCTTTTGGGACTTTATAATGTGATACCCAGATAAAATACATTTACTACTTTCACTCTTGATGAGACCCTGGTTTGTAGAATCATCCGGACATCTTGCAATTTGAATATTATTATTTTCTTGAGCAAAAAACTTGGAAAAATAATTGTCCATACTAGTAGACATACTTTATACCATCAAATTATGTATTATTGAGGTAGGTTTCGGATTTTATGATTATATGTCTTATTTGCTATAAGATATTGGCAAAAAAAGATTTTAACATAATATGAAAGTACCCTATTAAATTTATTAGTGTTTTCTTAAGTGACATACTTCTAAGGAAACATACTTTTTTTTTTTGTTTAATATGTAAGTTAAATACAAGTTTTTACTTCAGATTGGCTATTAGAAATTTAACCATATAACTAATAATAATATTTAAATTAATTTAATATAAAATAATAAAGAAGAGAGTGAATAACAAATTTATTTAACTTACCAACATGTGAATGCTAAAATGCGTCAAGGACCTACACCAAATTTAACCTGTTTTGAGATAACTATTAAAATATTACTCACCTTTCTTTTCAGACTAAATTTAACTATGAAATATTCATTCAAATGGCTTGATTTTTTTTATATACGGATATAGTTTGATATTTCAAATTAACTAAAATATCGTCGGTTTATTTGTTCATGTTTATGTTTTTTAAATATTATTTAAATTAATTTCAATTTACCAACCTATCCTAGTAATATACTCGTATATATTTTTAATTATTGTTTTTTTTTTTGCTTTTATAATCTCTTATCTTTAAAGTCCTTAGAAATATTGGTTATGATTTTTAAGTAAGACGTTTGCTTAAAAAAATTATATTTGTTTGTTATTTAGTTAAAAAAAACTTGACGTGAATGAACTTTTTTTTTCGTTTAAAATTATGATTTCATTTAAATTACACATGCAGGAGAACCCCAAGTATAATATATTCTAGGCTCATATTATGAATACATCTAAAACAAAAGATTTACTTGTACATTAAAAAATAACTAATTCGTTGAAACACGTAGCCACAATGACTTAAAAAAGTTCGAAATTCTTCAATTGAAAACTATTTACGGATTTTTTTAAGAATTTGATATCCGAAAGCCCGTTCAAAAGGGACAGGCCGCAAATTAAAGATAGAGAAGACTTGGCAGGTTTGTTCAACTTATTGCAAGCCTTACTATATTATAATAATCATATCAACATTACTATATACTAAATAGATTTCAGGAAAATAGTAAACATAATATATGTTTTCCAACATAGTTGGGTATGGATTGGATGTTGCTGCTTCATTATTTTATATTTAGCCCTACCGTTAATGCTCAGAGATTAGTATTTTTTCACTTTAATTTATATGAAATAAGTATTTTTTAAAACAAAACGATTTAACACTTAAATAAGAAAAAAATATACAAATAAAATTTTAACTATAGTCATAGGCCTGTTTCGCTTTACAAAATCATTATCAAAACAGGCGTATCACTTTAATTTAAGATAACTTTTTTTAAATTTTTTTACATAAAAGTGTTAAATAATTTCGTTTAAAAATGGAGTTTTAAAATAAAAATACCTAATCAATTAATGAAAAAATATTTTTGTAAAATCTGCCATGAACTAAAACAACTTAATATGCCGAGGATAAGATTGAAAAAATACTGTATAGCAACAAATCCGCAGATGTGCCATGTATAACAATGAACATAAAATAATAAAATAAAATAACACTTAATAATAGCAAATTAATGAAGTATAAAGAAGCCCTGACGTCTCTCATCATACTTAGAAAAAATATGATGGTGTTATCAGTGACCCGGTAATTAAAACCGGAATACGAATAATTACAATTAAGAGTACAATTTATTGTAATAAATAACAGTTGACTTGAAATATATAATTGATAATTATTTAGCAATAAATTGTTATAAAATTGTAGAAATCAGATCATCGTTATTGATAACAAATGTGAATTCGTAAATAGCATAATATATATTGTAGGTATAATATAATAGTTGCGAGTTTCCCTTTCGCCGAAAGTACGAGTACATTGCAGAGTCAGCTTGCTCTGGTGTAGGCGTCATTATAACAATCGTGTTTATTATCCAAAACAAAGTAAAAAAATATCCGCTTTATTGTTAATACGCGGTCTAGTCTGGGCTGAAATAATGCTACTTTCCTTATTAATTTCCATTTTTATAAATATAAAAAATGTCCAGTTTATTGTTAATAAGCGGTCTAGTCTGGGCTGAAATAATGCTACTTTCCTTATTAATTTCCATTTTTATAAATATAAAAAAATATCCGCTTTATGGTTAATACGCGGTCTAGTCTGGGCTGAAATAATGCTACTTTCCTTATTAATTTCCATTTTTATAAATATATAAAAAATGTCCAGTTTATTGTTAATAAGCGGTCTAGTCTGGGCTGAAATAATGCTACTGTCCTTATTAATTTCCATTTTTATAAATATAAAAAAAATATCCGCTTTATTGTTAATACGCGGTCTAGTCTGGGCTGAAATAATGCTACTTTCCTTATTAATTTCCATTTTTATAAATATAAAAAAATATCCGCTTTATGGTTAATACGCGGTCTAGTCTGGGCTGAAATAATGCTACTTTCCTTATTAATTTCCATTTTTATAAATATATAAAAAATGTCCAGTTTATTGTTAATAAGCGGTCTAGTCTGGGCTGAAATAATGCTACTGTCCTTATTAATTTCCATTTTTATAAATATAAAAAAAATATCCGCTTTATTGTTAATACGCGGTCTAGTCTGGGCTGAAATAATGCTACTTTCCTTATTAATTTCCATTTTTATAAATATAAAAAAATATCCGCTTTATGGTTAATACGCGGTCTAGTCTGGGCTGAAATAATGCTACTTTCCTTATTAATTTCCATTTTTATAAATATATAAAAAATGTCCAGTTTATTGTTAATAAGCGGTCTAGTCTGGGCTGAAATAATGCTACTGTCCTTATTAATTTCCATTTTTATAAATATAAAAAAAATATCCGCTTTATTGTTAATACGCGGTCTAGTCTGGGCTGAAATAATGCTACTTTCCTTATTAATTTCCATTTTTATAAATATAAAAAAATATCCGCTTTATGGTTAATACGCGGTCTAGTCTGGGCTGAAATAATGCTACTTTCCTTATTAATTTCCATTTTTATAAATATATAAAAAATGTCCAGTTTATTGTTAATAAGCGGTCTAGTCTGGGCTGAAATAATGCTACTGTCCTTATTAATTTCCATTTTTATAAATATAAAAAAAATATCCGCTTTATTGTTAATACGCGGTCTAATCTGGGCTGAAATAATGCTACTTTCCTTATTAATTTCCATTTTTATAAATATAAAAAAATATCCGCTTTATTGTTAATACGCGGTCTAGTCTGGGCTGAAATAATGCTACTTTCCTTATTAATTTCCATTTTTATAAATATATAAAAAATGTCCAGTTTATTGTTAATAAGCGGTCTAGTCTGGGCTGAAATAATGCTACTGTCCTTATTAATTTCCATTTTTATAAATATAAAAAATATCCGCTTTATTGTTAATACGCGGTCTAGTCTGGGCTGAAATAATGCTACTTTCCTTATTAATTTCCATTTTTAGAAATATAAAAAAAAATATCCGCTTTATTGTTAATACGCGGTCTAGTCTGGGCTGAAATAATGCTACTGTCCTTATTAATTTCCATTTTTATAAATATAAAAAAAATATCCGCTTTATTGTTAATACGCGGTCTAGTCTGGGCTGAAATAATGCTACTTTCCTTATCAATCAATCTCGATAGTACCCGTATTAAAAAAATATATATTGTTCTAAAATAAATATCATACAGAAGAGGTATTTAAAATAATGCTTCTAAGTTAGTCCTCTACCGAGACTTACTTATGTTTGCACTAAAAAAATGTTTATTCAGTATTTTTTTCACCTATCCATTTAACATAATCAAACTATATTCACGTGAAGTATAGTTGGGTTAAATGAATGAAATTTTGACAGAAGTGAAGGGCAGAAGTAAGAAAAACCGAAAGAGCTGTACACGAAAATGTATCGATGCTGAAAAAACTAAGAAAGAATGCCATCATATGAAAGTTTGACGATCTATCCTCTCTCCCTACCCCAACAGGGAAGTAGGGTGACGGGAAAAAAAATGTTAAATAATTGAATGACTTTTATTATATTTAAAAAAATGGCATTGCTTTAAAAGTTAACCCGGCTCTTGTATTTCCCTCGCGCCTGCGCTGCGGCCAGCCAGCTGTCATTCCAGCGTTGTGATTATGATAAACGTTCGCCGCGATAAATTTTAAATTCTATGCCACTGCCTTTATTGAGCTAACTCACCTGCACTAAAATTACGTATGCTGATACCTATATTCCGATAATTTTGCACTCACCGAGAGTAAGAGATTGAATAAGTACAGTGTGTTAAGAAAATTAAAATACCCATTTTAAGTGGCGTTCTTGATGAAAAAATTAACCACAATAATTAAACGATTTAAAAAAATAAATTATATTTGAGTAGAATAAGAGGTTTCAAAGTTTTGACACAAGGCAAGAATGTCGATTGAAAGAAAATTGTGAAAGTGGTAAAATGAAGATAGGGACAATAAAATGTTTAATCTTCGTAGAAAGAAAAAATATTTAATTACAGGGTGCAATAAATTTGCTATGAAAGAGACCGTGATACGACCAAATGAATAAAATTCTAGAAGAAGTGTAAACTCTTAATAATGGGAAATGCTTTACAAGATATATGGTTAGGTATATGACATTCCTGTTCATGGTTATTTGACAATTCTGTATATGGTTATATGACATTGACGTATTAATATGAAAAATACATTTCGTTTAATATGTCAATTTTAATGTGTTTGTAGAGTACATTTGTAGTTGATGAATTACTATAATTTTACCCATTTATTGACGAGTTTCGTAAGTAAAAAATAATTGACCGCTTTAAAACACATTTCTTTGTCCTAAAACACGTTCGGGTACTGTTGAACGAGATTTGAACTTCTTTTTTGAATTTTTAAAGTAAATTATGCTTTATTACATTTTTTGCTATTTGAATTCTCCTAAAAAATGTGCACAATTCTATGGCCTGATTGGTTTTAGTTGAAAACAGTATATTTTTGTCATATTAACGTATTTATTTTATTATTTCAACGGTCATATTTTAATTATGTACAATATAATGAACTGATCTTAATTTTTGGGTAATGGTCATTTTCTCGAGTAATATTTTAATTGAAGAAATTTATTTCTGCCTCGAAGAACTAGATATATGTGTGGCATTTGCAGCTTTAGGAAACACTTAAAGGCAACCCTTTTCAGGAAGTCTTATCAAAATTAATGACTTTATTTGAACATCATACATACACTAAACTCTACCTAAAACTGAATGTGTTACTATCACATATTGAAAGAACTACAAAAGTTTCTATATAACCCTTAGTCTTACCTTGGTTAGTTTTCTGTTGGTTTCTTACCAAACATGTTTTTCTAAACATATGCAAAGGCGGGAAAGTATCTAATCTAATGACTGCAGTCACCACCTTCCTATCATTTTACTCAACTTGTTTTTTTTTGTATTATTTTTAATGTCTTTAATAATGGGTTCAAATCCCAAGTAAGAGCACCCTTGAAGATAAAGGGGCAGTATAAATTGTCCTTTTAATATTATTAGTATAATTGAATACTTAAATCGCAAGAATTCGAAGGCTTTCAAGACGAAGTCGAATACTGTTTATTTAATTAAGAGATCATCATTGAGCTATTGGGTAGACTTGGTGTCACTTTATGGCGGTGGAAAATAAGTCAGCATCAATTTAATGATACAATCATTATAACAATTTGATAAAATATGGAAATAAATCGGTTAAGGAGATTTTAAATAATAATCAGATTTATTAATCAATGCATGTCATAACATTCAATGTTCTGATATATTATAAAAAAATGTATTTTGCTTACATTATATAAAATTGATTAAGCTCGAAAAATATGAACATCCATACATAAAATGAAAAGCCGGGCGTCCACAATCCACACCGACCGACCGTTGGTGGCCGCTCGACGGACAACTTTGGATAGATATTCATATGCGATACGTAGCGATGTTTCCTTGATCTCAAATATTAAAAGAAAGCGGGAAAACTTTTAAGTCGGGCTACAAAATGAGTATTTTTTATACGATTTTCATAAAACATCATATTTCACGGCTTGCTTGTAGAATATTTTGTAGTATACATATCTGGAAACTTCAAGATAGATTTCCGATATTGACCAAACGAAAATGGTTTAGATTTTACTGTATTGCATTGCACTCTCATAAATTTATTGCCACGTGGCAATATTTTCCAGCTATCTAGATAAATGCCAAATAGTCTTTAAGTGATAACTAGACTGGAACCCTTTTTAAAATGTATATTTTCAAGTTTGAATCTATTCAAAATCTTATGTGTTTTGGAAAATGTTTAAAAAAAATAAGAAAAAATCCTAAGTTAAGGGGCAACATATTTGTACTGTATACGAATATACTATTTGTAAACAATACAACCACGATGGACTTATTGCCACGTGATAATATATGTCAACCCACCAGAAAGATGTTGAAAAGGTCTTAAGTGAAAATCAGACTGGAACTAATTAAAAAAATGTGTACCAATAGGTATCGAGCACGCAGCCCTCGGGTTTGACAATAAGTACCTTGTCAAGTAAGTTTCTAAATTTTCTTTCCTTCAGAAGCTCTGGTTAAAATTTTTGCTATGATTGGGACAACTTTGAAACGTACTATCGTTAGAAACCGCCAATATGATAATAAGACCAACTTCATTTATACTAGACAATAAAAGTGCAATAAATCATTTAATATAAAAATAAGTAGTAAACAGGTACTAAATACAGATATCTGATGACACATGGAATAATAAGGTGTGGGTAAATGCTGTTATTATCATTTAATTAAAATTATAAATATAAAATTTAGTTTTGCGCCAATTTATCGATTCCAAGAAATTAAAAAGAATTCTCTAATCTCGTTTTGGTGCGTATAATTTATTACATGTAATAGATCAATGTTTTAGTAACCGTTACAGCTTGCGAATTTGCAAAATCCAACCAATCTGCACATGACTGGTGTAGAAAATACTCTCACATGCATCTTGCGTTAAGGTTTCATTTTCTAACAGACAATTTTCCCGTGATTCCCTTTTCGTTTGCTTGATATAAATTTAAAGTAAGAATTTTTGATTTACAAGTCTATGGTTTGTAATTTTAATTAAAGTGAAGTACATTAAACCAGAAGCGTAGTAAAAAAATGTATTTTTTAAGTAGCATGAAAGCAAGCTCTTGCGACTCTATTTAATATAAGACCAGTGTGCTAAGCTGGCATGTTAACCAATGGACTATGATGCTGATAAACTAAGCACCACTACAACGTACTTTCGTGTTTATGTATTATATACAATATATAAATAGGAACTTGTCTTTCTAGACATTGAATTGCTTCAATGTCACAAAACTTTTATGACAATTAATATTAATAATAGAATGACAATTTATATAACGTCGTTATATAAATTGTTATTCTAGACTCCATTCAAGGACACTGTATCTTAGGACTCGGACCCACCCTTATTGACAGGCCAAAACATTACGAACTTAATATATATGTGTGTATAAGTTTAGTTTAAGTTTAGTTTAGTATCTGCATATATTCAGAAAAATATATTTGGTAAGAAAAGCGCAGAAAACTTACCAAGGGGAGACGAGCAAACATTTGTAGACTTTTCAATATGTATTAGTAATACATTTGGCTTAGTGTTCATAGGTACTACGTTGTTTACTCCAAGATTGCACTTGTAAAATAAAAATTGGTTTGTAAAATAACGTTCCATTGGACTATTGTAAAATTTCTCACCTTCATTTTTTATAGTATTTGATTTCGAATAAGGATTAAGAAAAAAATATGGCATTAAACGATTAATCCAATATCAGAAATATAAAATGCTATAAATTCCCTTTTGGTCCACATCTATGTAAATCTGCAGCCCGATATTCGACATCCTCCCGACCAATACCTCGATAGTTAAAATAAAAAAATAATTATAATAAAATAAAATAAAAAATCCAAACATTAAGGTCTATCATTGTAAAAGAATATCGTGTTTTATGATTAAAAAAAACAGAATATTGTTCGTCGCTAATATAAATTAATAGTAAATATTTTTTAATGTATGTAATGAAATACTTATACTACTTTTGTAAAACGCAGTTTTTAACTGATACGGCAAAGCAACTAAGCCTTTTACCCAATAGATAATTATTAATAACGCAAAAGAGTCGAATTTTCACGATGAAAAGAAGTTGCTAAGCCACTGAGGTAAACTGATTCGTGAAATTATTTTGCTTGAATATAAAATTCTTTATTCGATATAAATTGAACAATGAGAACGAATTTTTAATACTATCTTTGTGCAACATGAAATGCTGTGTTAATTTTCTCACAAAAAATCAATTAAAAGAAAGAAGAACTAATCAACAACATTACACACGATAAATCAGTACTAACTTTAATTATTATTCCTAGTTTCGCAAGTGTGGGTAAAATAATTTTATGATAAATTGTATATATTAAATGAGCTTTATTCAAACGGTTGAATTAAATAACATAATTATACTATTTATTAATAAAAAAAAATTGCTATCACAGTCCTATAGTAACAAATATATTGCACTGAAATTTAGCTACCGATTTTTTCGCTCGCCAATATAAGAAGAGTATAGATGTTTCATATAGAATAGAATGACAAATATTTTATTCAAGACTTTTTCCGAGAAATAGTATCAAAATATATACGCTCAATGTCAAAAATAAAAACCAATTGAATAACTTAAAGTAGCTCCCTTATATGAACTTTTTAACTAAGTAGGTATGACAATTTACTCTGGCATTCATTGACACTTAACATAAAAAGGCACATGCTGGTAACATATAACATAATAATAAATACCTCTCGATAAAATTGAAATTGTAAAAAAAGAGTGAATTTCTTTCACAGGACAACTTACTTTAGTTACTCAACTGTATTTTTTTGGAGAGTGTATATGTACATAGTTTAACTTTCTGCCTCAAACGAAAAATTCTCGAAGAATGTATATATTTTTTATCATTTAAATGTACGAGTACTTCGATGCTCTTCTTCTGTTGGCGGTTGAGAACAAAAATTTCGGTGACGGAATCCAAAGTGAGATGGCATATATGTTGCTCTCGTCATAGTGCAATTAAAAGAATTATTTTTAATTCTATTAGTCAATTTATAAAGTATATAAATATAAAGCTCAAATCAAATCAAATATGTCATGTTATAACGTAAAACCATTTTTTTTGTTTCAAAGCAATAAAAAAATAAATAGTGTTATTGTATACGATCTAGATTTTCAAAATGAGACCTTATTTAATTGCAGGTTAACAATTCTAAGAAAACTGCATTTTTGCAATGCATGCAATTAGGTGCTTATTTAAATAAAATATTATTTTTCTTTGCATGTCTTTCACGTTGACTGATTTTAATCACATGATGTCTAAAAAGTCACGACATTAAAGGTAAAGTAAAAAATTGAACACAAAAATCTAATTAATTAAATATTTTTACTAAACATATGCCGCATTTCAAATTGTTAAAACCATTAAGACACAGTGAATATGAAATCAACAAAAAATATTATTGAAAAATTTCATTATCCATAATCGAGATTGCGAAACGTTTTGTAAAGTTTGTCAACATCACGAATAAAAAATATGTTAATGATGAAATATATTGCATTGTTTTATATTTCACTTTTGTTTTATACAACACAACCTAGCTGATTTATTGCCATATAATAATCTCTTACGACCAACCAAAAATACGTCAAAGGAACCTGAAAGGAAAATCGGATTTCAAGAAATTTGGTAGCGACAGATAGCAACGAAACCATAACCTTCTGGCTAGATGAAAGGTGTCTTACCAAATAGACCACAAATGTCAGCATGACTTTATGAAGAGTAAGGAGTCAATTTGTCCATAAAATTGTTCTGTATGTCTATCCCGTTAGTGACATATTGTTATAATATATTGATACATTTATATATTTTACGTCGTGTGCTTATAAAGAAATACTAATACATTTAAATATAAGACATATGAAATACATGTTTACCTAGTTTGCATTATGCTTATTTGCACCAATTATCCAAGTATTTCAAAGCAATAATTAACGAAGCAATTAATAACGAATAGATTCTAAAACAGTTCGTTGGCGTGTTTTTTTTTACTTTAAAAACGGACACACCGAAGTTTCTACGCGGATTATCCCGAATTTATTTTTGTTTATTCAACACATTTAGCAAACATAATAAATCACTGAAACAATAAAATTATCAAAACACAAAATGCAAATCAATACAGAATGTAAAGCAAACACTGTTGGCATAATATTATGACCACTTTTGCATTATTCGTAATGTTTTGTGACATTTTCCGTTCTTTGGTTTGCTGTTTTGAGGCTGGACAGTAAAAAGGGCGAACCACTTTTATGCCACCCTGTGCTTTTAGATGCCGTTGACCTTTAGGGGATGATATAAACGGGGTTTAATACTTAATTTATTATGGGTTTTATAAATGGGTGAATCAGAAATAAGGAACAAAAACGAATTATCATTTGCAGTTTTATTTTTAATGATTTGCGGAATAGATTATTTAAATTTTTATTCAGCATTTAACTAATATTACGCAAATAAAAACAAAATGCTTACTTTTCTTTAGAAATCAAATAATTTCCAATATATTAAAAATCATATGCATAAATAAATGAAATATTTCATTAAATAAATGCTACTTACTTTTTGATCATTGACGGACTTGACTCACTGAGCATTCTAGCGCTCACAAAGTGAAATCGACCAATCTCAAACAGTGAGCTAAATAAAATTGAATACATTACATATTTATTTCTATACATTCGTATAAAAGAGTTCTATCATTCGAAAAATCATCAATGATAAAAATGGATTTCAATTTTTTTTAAAACACTGAGAACTAATTTTTGGGATACTGAATAACGCCTAATTGCCGTGCGACAATCTCATCCAACCAACTAGAAACAGACTACAGGTGATGTAAGTGAAACTTAGACTAGAACCCTTTTCATAATATCGTGTTCCAAATTGAAAGAAAACCCGTAACCTCCAGGCTGAAAAATAGGTACCTTACCAACTAGGGCCTAAAATAGGTGCCACAGGGGTTATATTAAATTTTAAAACTATTTTCATTTTAGTTAAAAACCAATTTTTCATGAGATAATCCTTTTAAAATATTGGTAATATAAGTATATGCTGTAAAGGTGCAATAATCAAACACCTGAATACATAATCCAAAATATATCTTCAAATGCAAGATCATGTTTATGTATTTTTAAACTAGATACATCCATATCTACATATTATTGTGTACTGAAGTTCAGTTAACATTTTCATAACATGAACATTCCATTCGGGATAGATTGATGTATATGATAAGAAAACTAATTCTTCGCAGCACATAGTTGTTACCTTCCCCATCAAAAAATGATTGTCCTTTTATGTTATAATCCAGAATGACCCACTAACATATAACACAACTGTCGGGGTTGTGATTTCAGCGCTGAGTTTATACCACATCCCCAATGGGTAAAGTGGCTACGGTGTACCAGAAATATTTAGGCAGGTACCACGGGGAAGATTATCTCATTTCACCCCAAATGTTCATGGCTGTTTGACACGCACCCACCCCATGTTTATGGGGTTACCATAGTGTTGAAATAAGGCCGTTTACTGAAACCATTTTAATTCTTATATCTTTATAAAATATTTTAATAAATAACTTAATATAAACTAGGCAGTTTTTTTCTCTGAGTAACTTATTTTTAGTTTAATGAATACTAAATCTGGGATAAAATGAATATAATCATACTTACTCAGGAGATTATTTCTATTTAAAATAATTAATGTTAACAGTCATTATTCTTTATTAACAAATAATTATTTCACAACTAATAAAAAAGCACTTTTTCAGAAGTTTATCAAATGTATAATAATAATTAGTCTGAAATTATTTATCACAACTTAAATATATACCGAATATTGTTATGATTTCATATATGTATCATACTTTTCTTTACTTTCTTCATTTTCTTTAAAAAAATTGTTTGAAGTGTACCGTTTATAATTTATTCAGAAATATTTTAAACTTTTCCAGCTTTCACCCATTTAACTTGTAGAAATATATTTTTATAATTCATTCGATTAATTAATCAAGCTACTTTTTGTGAGATGCTTTAAGCTCTGCAACATTTAATAAATTAATTAATATAAAAACTTGTCCACTAAGATTTCAAACAATGGCGAACTCAAGTGTGTAGAAAAGCAATACTAATTTATGAGAAGGAACCATGGCGATCAAGGTAAGAAAACATGAAATTTTACTGAAAAATATAACGTGAATTTTTTTTCCGAAACTCATTTTCTTAATGTATTCTTAGTTGATTTTAACTAAAACTTTTGAGAAACAAAATATACCAACAATCAGTTTCACACACAAACTGTAATTTGTTAAATTTAAATACACAGAAAATGACGTATTCATTGTTAAGTCAAAATATATGGTAGACACATAATGGAGATGCTAAAAAAACGTGGTTTTATACACAAATATTTTTAAGACTAACAAATTCGTCCAATTTTGGTACTAAATTAAACGAAATTAAAAGATTGTATAGTTTTTGAGTTTATTTTACATTTGTAAAGATAAAGAGGTTTGAAAATTTAGTAAGGGATTTAAAAAAAAAACACTGCAATAGAACGGAATGCTAAAAAGTTCTTTCTAAGTTTAAACCCTTATCATGTCTGCAAAACAGTTAAAAGAGTGGACAACTAATATGTTACTTTTTTTGTGGAGTTTTGATATTTAAGGATTGATGATTATCAAAAAATACCTCCTTATTTCTGTATCCAAAGTACTTGGCTATCAATATAAAATGCATCTTGGTGAATAACATAAGTACAGTGTCATTTGGATAAAATGATTAAACCCTGCACCATTTTTTTACCCATAGTATTTTGTTTATTATTTAAAATGTTTCACGGTTTCCAATTAACGCACTATATGCGTGTCTCAATGATAGTGATTCATTTTTATTGTGGCTTCTGTTGCACTGACTTGTAGTTGAATTATATACGATTACATAAAAGCTTTTACATTAGCTTGGCATCATATAATTATATGTATGTTAGAAGTTTGCCGATGCATGGCAAGTTTTTCATTGTATATACAACTCATATTAACAATAATGAAAAAGTTTGTTAAAAAAATATCAAGTTTTAATCAACGACCTAAATGCTAAATAATAAATAGAAAAAATATGTTACCTAGGGCTGATGATTTTTTTAAGTAATTTATTTTAACTTAATAAGCAATGAATTTAATTTTTATATTTACTTTCCACGTAAGAAGCAAAGATTTAGTACTAAAAAATATTTTGAAATTTTTTTTCACTGTAAGTATGAGTACTTCAAAAATCAACTCATTGGTTTGTTTTATTAATAATCTGTCTATGCCTTAAATGCATCTATCTATACGAGTAAAATCAGTGATTTTTAAGAATTTCTAAATTCAACAAATCTTATTTTTTATACAATAGTTTGATATATTTTTTATGGATAAAATTTATCCGACAATGAAATATTTAATATTTCATTAACTTTATCTTAATTATTGAAAACACCGTAGGCTTATTTCGTGTTTTGATAAACATAATAATAACAATTCTTTAATAAACTTCAATTCAGTGATCTTATCTATAGGTATAATAAAAAAAGGCCCTAACTAATTTCAATTGAACCAGGACTCGAATTAAGACAAATCCTGTAAAAAAATATTCAATATGAAAAAAATTAAATAATATATAATAAATAGTGTATTTCTCTTTCATCAAAACATTTTCAAAATTGCTCTTTCATTAAAACATATTCAAAATTGTTCTTTAAAAGTAGTTGAATCGATTACTCAAATCGGCATGCACGTTGTTGAAGAGTCATTCTATTACAAAGACCAAAGGAATAATAAACACTATCATTAGATATTATTGCGGTTATTTAGTGGTGCATTTGTATGAACAGTAATAAAATAGTTAAAACAAGCAATTGCTCGCTTTTTGCATGCAGTTCGGAATAAAAAATGGGTGAGGCGTTAATGCCGCCATAAATAACGGGCAAATCTTATGTTGTCATCTTTTCGCCATGGAGAATAAATGCTTTTCTTTCATGTTGTACCACTGTGCCTGCGAATTCTTGATTCCACTAAAAAGTAATAGATGTTACGAAAAATTGTTAATCTTGAAAAAAAAAATGCTCATACAAAATTCGTATATGAAAAGTATATAAAAAATGTATAGGTACTTACTTATCTACAAATAAAAAAAAACCTGTGACGTAGCATATTCAGGAAATTTTAACAGTAATTTTTTTGTAAAGCATAATCATCATTACGTTATGTCCATTTTGGAGTTACAATATTCCTTTTTTTTATCCTGACAAAATTTTGTCCTCTGTATCGTTCTTCCGCCTTGTAATTTACACCATTTTATTTTTAAGACTATTCATACCATAAAATAAGGCAATATACTCGTACTAACCATTTTGATAGTATTGATTAGATGTAGATTTTATTATCTAAAATTATATATGTACTAGATTAACCCTTGATTTGTATCACACCACATTTATTTTTTATCAAAAAAATAAAATGTGAAAGCACTTATTGAATTAAACGGGATTCTCAATCAAAGGAGATAAATCTAAATCACATACAAAAAAAATAGGTAGAAATATTTGCAAATAAAACTTTCATTTAAAGAATTTTTTCTTTTTCGAGAAAATAAAAGAATTTAAAAAATAATTAATATTCAATTATATAACATATTTTACTTCTATTGCGCACTTCTGCATGTTTCACTTGGAATAAAGAAAAAAAAAACGAATTTCAAGTATGTATTATACAATAGATAAAATACGTTGACTTTGTTTCTGTGACATTTCTTTCTACTTTTACCTGAAGAAAAAAATATGCATATTTTAACACACCCATTACTCCTACACAGGGGAAACTGGGAATAATTTATTTTCTAATGAATAATTTATGTTTTCGTACTAAAAATTAGGAATTGCCACCTGAAAATACAGTAAAACACAAGTAATCGTCATAATGATACCTCTAGTCAACTTATTATTATTCGGTTCAACTTGGTGGATATGTTTTATGGTTATTTACTTAAAATTGAATCATAAATCTGGGCAGACATGTCATTACGTGTAAATGTATATATTAAAATAATTCCGTTTTTTTAGTCGCTTTTTCAACGCCAAATTTTCGTTGATTGCAATCAATCTTGAATTACATACGTAGATAATAAAATAACAAATTATAGACTGAAACTCTCTCAGATTACATAATTCTTTCATTTGATGTTTTCTTCTATTTTAGAGGACATCATTTATTCCAACTGGTCCGGTGAATGAGAGATATGTACAAAATCGAAAGGGAAATTTTATTGAAATATTTATTTATCAATGAAAAGAAATCATTGGTGTTATAATTTAAGTCCGGATTAAATTTAGATAAATTCGTTGTGTTGTATTTCTCTAGATCACTGTTGTACTCGTACATAATCTCGCTTATGCAAAAATCATATTTAAAATTATTGTTTCTGCAAATTTGGTTCGGAGGACTTGAATAACATTTTTTTCAACTGCAGTTCTCGTGACACTTTTCCTAATTGATATTTTAAACTACTAATTAATATTTCGACTCTTTTGAATATTTCAACCTGTAAATCAATATTAAAATATAAAACTATAATAATTGTTTTTCTAAGAATAAATATATTTGATTATAGTATTTTACTTAAATTTGTGTTGACATTAATTTTTAGTGTATTGTCTCTACCATAAATGTAAAAATAATTATTATATATGTTGATACAATTTGAAGTACAAGTTTGATGTTTTACTTACAATATTTATTGCTGAAAAGTGCCAAAAACAATCTTGATGGGTTAATATCAAAATAATAAGAAAGAGGCTAAAGTAAAATGTATTCCTCTTTAAAATATTTACTTTTAAAGGTAAAATGTTAGAATTCAACAAAGTTTCAGTAACATGTATTTTTTTTCACAAATGTTAAATAAAACAAGTATTTCTATTATTAATGCATGTAAATTAGCATATATATTAGTTATAATACAATCTTTGGCAACTTTTTAGATTTAAATTAATCATCTATTTGATTTAAACATAACTTATGAATAAATTATTCACTTATTGTTTTTCTCTACATAATGCCCGTCCATATTCCTATTTAAAGTTTTTTTATTCAACGGTAGTGTTAAATTTGACTGGGCTAGAAAATCTTCCATATGAAGTCAACATAAATATAAATTGAAAGTCTTTTTCATTTTAAACTAGGGCTAGACTTAAATTTGATTTTTTTGTATTTCTATGGAAAGGATTCTCATTACTCACCAAAAATTTATATAAAATATGTAATACATTCATAACTGCTAAAGTATTTTAATCTCTGAAAAGAGAAACAGCATGATGGTACAGTATTTGTATTTTATACTAGTCTTGGTAATGAGAACTTAACTGTTGTATTTACAATCCAAATAAAACATTCATAAAAAAGTAACTCATCTCAAAACGCAATGTACCATATATAGTATAGGGAGAAAGATATCAAAATAATATTTCTGCCATTTCGTCATATTAGATGGTACCTACCTAGACCACTATTATCCCCTATGAACACAATAATGACAGAAATTAAGGTTTTACAGTGGGAATTTGTGCATCTGCACTCTTGTTTTTTAGCCCCCGATTACGTATTTTATGAGCTTTGTATTTTGCACACAATACAAAGCGAAACATTATAAATCAATATATTTCTTATTATAACTTCAAGTTGATACGCATATTCATATGAAGTCTTTAAATATATTTAATGACATTATTGACGACCTTTGAGGCTTAGGTGGTACGACGCCTGGCTTTCAACAAGACGGTAGCATATTTGATTTTCGTTGGTACCCGATTTAAAAAATCTGGTCTAGTTTTTACTTTAGGTACCTTCTCCTTTTAAATTGTATTGCTATTTGTTCATCAAGAGATATCTTCGGTATTATATAGCCATGAATAAAAAAAATCTGGTTACTTGGAAGAGTTCCCATATGGCAAAAAAAACCGTCAGGTTTTCAGTATATACCCATCAAGTTGTAATGTATGTTAGTGTAATACATAACAATTTATCTAGGCATTTATTTTCAATATATTTATGATTATATCATATAATGTTTTTCTTAACGTGGACTGTCTCTCCAACGTGATGACAGAATATTTTGTATGGAATGTACCAACGCATTACAGACAATTCAATACATATATTTTGCCGTTCAATCAACTCGACTTTAAAATGATCTTCCTAGCTTAATCAGATGTGGTTCCTCCTTATCAATATTTAAGAAAAATATAAAGAAGCATGATTTTTCTCAAAATATTTCTCGTTCTTAACTCCTATTTGATACCCATTATAAACCCTATTCTCCTCGATATTTTTGTTTTATTTTCATAATTGTTACATTTCTCAAATATTTTTTCATTAACTAAGTTTTAAATTTCTCAAATATTTTTTAATCAACCTGATGAGTCCATTGCCATGTTGATGTTATAGCAGCCTTAAGCGAAAACGATACTTAACCCTTTTTAAAAAAAAAATAGGTACAACGGAATTCAAACCCACAATTTCTGGGCTAGAAGGCATTCGTCTTTACCAGTGGTTTTGGTCATTAAATAATTATAATATTTTTTACCATAAAAAAATACTAAAGATAAAATTAATAAACGAAGTCAATTATAATTACATAATTTTCTTTTTTTCGCGAACTAATTTTTCATAACCCTTTTCACGTATTTGTTAAATCGTTTTGATTTAAAACTCTCCATAAATCAGTTGAAAATGAAAAAATAATACGATTGATTTCTTTTTTCGTATTTACTTATTTCGTTCCATTTAGATACCTCATGTTTGAATCTACTTACATATTTGAGAAAAAAAATACATTTATTTATATCAGTAAAATATACTTGATTGATTTTGTGTACTGATACTATTTGTAACCTATTATTTGTATAATTTATTGTCAAAATAATATCACCTATGCAGTATAAATTATAAAACAACTGGAGAAGCAATTATATTCAAAACAGGTTAATACCGTTTTCGTATGGAATATACGAATTATCGAATTAAACGTATTTCCATGAAGCTACTTTGAGAATGATGTTTCGATACACACATGCGTTTGTTGTAAAATTGAAACATAATTTATTGTTTTCTAAGCCGTTTAAAATTAGCTAAGCTCGTGAGATTATTTCTATTCAACTTTTGAATTAACAAGAATGGTAGGTAAATCACAAAATATTTATTTTATAAGTCTGATGTAGGTATACCATATGCGTTTTGCAGTTGATAGAGAAAACAAATTTCACAGCTCTTGCCTCGTTCACATCCATACATCTCGTCATAGATGATCTCCTGTTTTCACCTTTCCCTAACTTAATATTTCTTCAACTTTCTCCCATAACTATTTCCTCAGTTTTAAATCATTTCATGCAAATATATTTGTTTCGTTAGTCTTTCGCATCTCATTCTATCAATGGGACCAAACCATGGCACGATATCTTTTTATTATATTTAGAACATCAATTTCTAGCCAAGAGTTATCCTTTATCCGATCTTTTTTTTTACTTTCTCAAACGTTTTGATACTTTTTGCATATATTTTGTTCATGCGCAAAACAGATTTAAGCCAAAAACATATTGTTGAGTTTTATTTCCAAAATCCAACCTTTTTTATAGTTTATATCTAATATCAAATGAGCTGACATCAATCATCGTTCTGAAAAAACATGTAAAGCCAATTAAATATATATAATAGTAAAAATTGCAAAAATTGAATCCATATATTTCTATATAACTCACATCCGTGTTTCCTCAAATATCCTAAATACGAGTAGATTAAAAGGTGGGTTGAATAATTTGGCAATAATTTTGCAAGTATAAGGGCGATGAAAAATTTGAGCTTAAAGAAATTCTGTTATATGTGTAGTTTTATCGATATTGAACGGTGTTTAATCATATGAAGCAAAATCAGTGAGGCATTACTCGTAAAGCATATGTACTTGAACCAAGAAGTATCAAAATCTTCTAAGATGGCAGTTCACAACAATATTTAAATACAATTTTCAAGAATGATAATGAAACGTGGACATAGAAAAATACTGAAAGAGTCGAATAAATGCTGTAAAATGCGCGAACAGAGATAAAAAATACATACCATACTTTTCTTGGCATTTTTTACCACACCTTCTACTTACATTTGCACTGTATATTTATTTGAGTTGTCTTTATTTATTCATTTATTCTAAATATACCTACCTTAACCAATGTCAAAGGTTGATTTTTAACCTAATTAATACATCAGAATTAAGTTTACATTCATCTCAAATCACTTCGTTTTATATTTAAACTTCGTCATATATTGTAAATAATCGTATATGACAAAATATAAAACAAATTGATTGGAGACGACTCTGAACTTAAGTCTAATATATTCATTAAGTTAAAAATTAGCCCTCGACATTGGCTAAGGCATGTATATGTAGAATAAGTAAATAAACAAAGACTACTAAAATATACATATTGCACATATGTAAGTAGAAGGTGTGGTAAAAATACCAAAAAAGTATGGTTGAATCAAGTGAATGATATTTTGAAAGAAAAAAGAGGTGAAAGGTACGTGTTTTGATAAGAAATTCTATTAAATGTGATGATATGTGTATGTATGTTTGTTTATTTATTCAATGAAAAAATATTGGAAAAAAGTACACGTTCCAGAAATATTTGATAGGACAAATTGTTTTTATGATCTCACCTACGAATATTATTCATTATTCAAAATATCAGGTTTGAAAAATAAGCTCTATTTGTTTGAATCATTGACAAGTTATCAGTTTGATTAAAAATTAAAGAGATTGTCTTGAAAAATTTAATAATTTGAAATATCCACGAATATCCTTGGGATAAGGTCACAGCGCATAAATCAGTAGTGTTCCAGAAGTTGAATTATATCCATTCAACAAAACACAAGTAGATATTAGTGATATTTACATACTAAATGTTGAAAATAGAAGCGTCGAGGGGGAGTAAATAAATCACAGGCAGTGCTCCGCTCCACTTCCGGTCTTGTCTCTCTTCAGGAGTGGGGTAGTTATACAGAAGAATCCCCATAATTCGTACATGACTGAACAACGGTGGGTTAGAATACTTGCAAGTCCAGATTAAATAGAAGTTTTTATTTATTTTTCGGACACTAACTATACACTACTGGATGTAGGTTTTAGCAATGGTTCTATATTTCTATTTTTGTCTGTCCTGGATATACAGTTGCCATTGCAATCTTATTAAAATCTTGATGGCATCCATCCAGCTTTTTGGCGGCCTGAATCTTTTGAATTTAGCTTAATACCTTTCTGATCCACCGGTCGTTATTTTGGCCAACAACATCTCAGCTTACGTGCATATCAGCTCTTATAATATCATTAGTGTCAGTTTATTTATATTTATTAAATAACTACATTTTAATTTACGTGATTTTGATTTTAAATTTATTTAACAAAAAACTGTATTTAAAAAAAGTAAAACGACATCAAAAAAAATATATTCAAATTGAAAATGTTATAATTCCCATGAAAATAAGTAACTAAGAAAAATATATTGTTATTTAATGACATTTTTTACTACCATCGTGGACCGAATAAAATAAACTCTACTGCATTTAGAAGCCGAAATACCCTTCAGTAACCTTTCCTTTAGAATCTCATCCTCTTCTGGTTGGCGGCCACGGTTGGAAGATAAAAGAGACGGAGTTATTTATAAGAATTTCATCGAAGTGTGAGCTGTGTTGCGGAGACGTATACACAGTAGGTACGCAATTTGGATTAGAGGAGAAGATAATTATTATAAGTTCATACGAGGTTGATTTTCTTTAAATATTAATGTAAAATTGCCAAACTTTACAGTCAAACACTTTGACTATGCAAAAATAGTCTATTGTTAACAAAATAAAAACAAATATGAATTAAAAAACTTTATTCATACTATATTTGGCACAAAAATAAAAATAATAATAATACTTTCGTATCTTAGATTGTTGAGTAGCATACTAATGTTGAAAGTAATTCAAATAAATATTTGAGACAATTATTTGAAAACAATTTGGAATATTATGGTCAAATATTTTCGTAGTTTAACATATCCCTTCGGTATGTTTTAAATTATTGAAAAATAGTTAGGTGTACCTATTAAAAAAAAACTATTAGTATTATTAAACTCAATGTCCGATTAGGATATTGGCTAAGAGGAAACTAAGAAGCACTAGAAATAGAAAAGCATGTGTGACGAGATTCATAAGTGTGATTGAGGCAATGGTTGTTTGAGTGAATAGGAAAGTATGGAGATCTGTCCTATTTGCCTACCCCAATAGGGATATGGAGCGTGACGTATGTATATATAAAAACATTTTTTTCTTATTTTTCTGTCATGAATTTCTTGTAGGTATATCAAATTTTCAGTGAAAGTTTCTATGGATCGGAACAGTTATTTATATTTTATAAACGTATTGAATATTTAAAATGACTTTTTTACAAATCATAAAGCTTACGATTTCGATAACTAATGAAGTGTAAATAGTAAACTTATGGAAAAATCTATGCTTAGAATAATTTTACAAATGTATCCATGAATAGATGCAGTTATTCAAAAACGACCTAACCCCTAAATATTTTTTTTAAGTAGATGTAAAATATTAATTAAACATATATCAATCTTCTTTTTGTGAAAATAATAAGCACGTAAAATGGTATTTTTATGGTTATATTGCTTTTGAAAGTTTTTTGTTCCATAGAAAGTGAAGACATACATATATCTTCTATTATCCCAGATAAAGTAAAATATGAGTTAGATACTTTTAGCATAATTACGTTCACGTAGAAAATATCAACCATTAGGAATGTTGAAATGCATCCGAGGCACATGCAATTTGTTCCGATTTGCTTTGAAGTAATATTAAAATTTAAACGCGCATGCAAAACGATGTGTTGAAAATCGATTTATTAATGAGATGTTTCAACAATTTGAATGGTCAATTCGATTATTTACTAAGACGTTACATGTAATTTAATTTAAAATGTCTTATAGAAAAAAATGCTTTATGACCAAATAAAATCTTACAACTGGCACAGATTTTCTATTATGCTTGTTTCATTATCATCACTTAGTTTCGTATGGAATAAAGTAGATTTCAAATTAATTAAATATTTCAATGAATACAATTTTCACAACTGACATGCTAATTGAAGTATTTTATCAAAATCAGCCAAGATAATAGGTCAAAATTATATTCTAGTACCAACTAGGAAAATTGTAAATGAAACGTGAACGTAGAAAAATACTAAAAGAAGCCGAATATATGCTACAAAAAGACGTCCACTGAGTATAAAATATTACTGGACAATGTATAATAGAACAGGAATAAAGGGGATGGGGATGAATGTAAACTTACGGCTGACGAATAGTAAGATGGACAAAATCACTCTGAGATAGTTTGGATATGTAAAAAAAATAGTTAATAAAAAATAACAAAACCAATAAATAATGCACATCTATGATAATCGGAAGGCATAGTAGAAGAAGATCAAGTATATAATGGTTGGATCAATTGAATGTAATTTTTATATGTATAATAAGTCAATTTTATGTATAATAAGTCAATTAAATTATATGGATATCATATAAAATATACGAGTATGTGTAACGATAGGAAAGTCCGGCGTTCTCTCTTCTCTGTCTACCATGACAGGGAAACGCCGGAATGGTATTTAAATATGTATTTGAAGCATTGACGATCTTCTTAGATTATTTGTTAAAAGAGTCTTCCAGCGTAAGGATTGCGAAATTAATTGACGTTGGTACCTAGGTTTTTTAATGGGTTCCAGCGTGATTTTCCCACATGGTAATAAGCCCGCCAAGATGTGTACCTTATACAACGAAAGTGTAATAGAAATATGAAGAATGTATTTTGGTCGGTATAAATATATTATTATATAAGGATACATTGGAAAGTTTGAACATTTGAATTGATGCCAAATTTTCCAGATGTGTTCAACAGAAGATAGTAAATAATGTGAGCCCTAATTATACACTTAACTTCCCTTTCATGCTAATTTATCTTGTTTTTAATATGTAAATAACTTAATAAGTTTCATTGTGCGTTTTTTTGTGTATTTACGTGGATTAATTATAAGTGTGCATATTTTTGTTATTATTATCTTAAATTGTTTTTTTCTTTCTTTTTTATGTCAAGGCCTTTGATTGTCTTAGCCTTGACCTGTCTCAAGTTTGTATTCTATGTGGTAACTGTATGCATATATTTACTGCTTTTTGATATTTTTTATATAATTCATGTAAATTTGTTCATGCGCACTCAAAATTTTAATTAGAGTATTATTCTTGTAACCTTTTTTAAAAGTTTTTAATAATAAAAAAATTAAATATGTTTGAAAAAAATTTAAATAGCACTATTTAAAAAAATCAATATTTAACATGATAACATATAATATACTATGTGAAAACTAGATTGGAATTATTTTTAAAATAAACTGAATTCCAATGGATATCGAATCCGCGAACCCTGGAACATGGGCGTTTTACCAACTTGGTCACAGAGGAAAGAAAATGACATCACTTATTTATTGATTTTTAATACAGCAAAGCAAATCTAGCCGTTATTATTATTTTGAAGTTCCACAAACTAAAGCCGGAAACATTTCACAAATTGAAAAGTTTTTAAGTATTTTATGAAAACAAGTAGTACAGTCAGAACTTAATATATTTGTTTTTAGTTTTATAAAATATTATCTGTGTGAGAGGATGTATAAATGTGAAGAACGCCAAGGAAGTATCCAGTGATAGGAAAGTTTGGCGTTTCATCCTCTCTACCTACCCCAACATGAAAGGCGTGTTTGTGTTCATGTAAGTATGTAAGAAAAATAATATTATTTCACATAAAATGAAAGAGTTCACCGCTCCTCTTTCTTTACGTCGTCCTTTACTGTCCATGCAGTGAGACTCTGGAATCAGTTACAAACCATTATAAGACTCGCTGCATCCTTGGCTTGCTTTAAGAAGCGACTGAAAAAACTCTTAATTTCTAGTCAGTAAAATAACGTGTTTCATTCCTGATTTTTCTTTTCCTTTCCTCTCCACCCTCCCTTCCTTTCCTTTTGATTGATGATATCTCACTTTATATGAAAAATAATGTTCGGGTGATTGTCCGTCTTTGTGGGGTTCGTGGGCATGTGCTCACGTATATGTTTACGGATTTCGTGGGAATGGATAGTCATTTGAATGATTTATCCGACCACGTAACTTGCTTCATTTACTTTTGTCTGGTTGGTTGGAAGAGATTGCCGCGTGGCAATAAGACCGCTAGATTGTATTTGCAATAAAAGTGTTAAATAAATAAATAAAAGATTTAAATCAATCGTAACGTTATTTCAATAACGTAACGTTATACGTTATATTTCGCAACGTTATATTTTAGTGCGTTATAAAAAACTGATTTTTTACATACAAGTAAAATAACTTAAATTGAAATAAATATTTTTCTAAAGATACTAAATTGTAAATGAACCATTGCTTCCGCATACCTAGTGTCCTTTGCCTTCATACTAGATAACCAACGCATTTTACATTATTTTCTACAAGTACATTTTTTACCTGAAAAATTTAATAGCCATTTTTTCATCGTTGCCAAAACCTAATTGTCCCATCACACAATCACATTTGCGAACAAAAAAATTTAAATACCTTGCGGTCTTCCAAAACCAACATGTCTATCCACAAAAAAAACACAAGTTTTTTGTCCTCACCTTTAAATTTTATGACTCAATTGTTTTGCATACATAAGAACAATAAATCAGACATTTATTGTTTGGTCGCAACACTGAAAGTAGATTGCGTCACTGAAATTTAACAACTGTGAAGTTTTACTGCCATAACGGGGATATTTTTTGTTGTTTATCTTTTGGTAAATATTTGTTAGTACCGTAAACTGTTTTGTGCTTTTTTGAATAGTCTGTCTTCAAGTATGCTAACGGTATATCTGTTTAACCAAAATTTTACTATAGTATTTTACTATAGTTAAAGTTGTAAAGTTTTAACGATTGTCGTGTCATGAAAACATATAGAAGAAAAAAATAGAAAAGTTAGTAAAATGGAATGCCACTTGAAAGTATGAAATATTTTTTTACATTACATGGAATATTCTACCAATTGAATTATTAATTTTAATATAAAAAAAATATTTTTCAAGAAGAGCTTTCCCTACGAGTAATATTTTGCATTATACTTAAATAACATAAGTATTAAGCACACAGACATTTTTAACGTTTTTTTTTCTACGTTCAGATTCTATGAAAATTTCAAGCTTTAAATTGAACGTTATATTTATGCACCAAAAAAAAGTTTTATGTAAAAACGATCCGTTAGGTAATTGTTGATTTTTCTGCCATCCAATGTAGAGGAGGTGAAGTTCGATTGCTGTAAGCACCTTCTCTTTTTTCAGGCAGATTTTAACTTAAGGATTTTAAAACATATTTCTGGTTTAGATGGAAGAGATTAGCACATAGCAATAAGCCCACTACGTTGTGCTGTAATCTATACGTTACTGTAGAAGGGGCGAGATATTCGTGATGATCTAGGAAAAACGTGGCATGACCAAATTAATTGAATTCTGTGAAAGGAGATGGTGTAAAAAATTATATTAAGATAGTATGTTTGATGATATGTATGAATGTGGCAGAAACTATTGATTTGTATCAGGATAGAATGACATGGAGTTAATTCCCTCTGATTACTCCATTAGGGATAGGATATGGCGATGTTATGTTACTGAATATTGTAGAATATAAACAGTACTTCAATTTTAGCTGGATTTGTTCCCTTTATTAGTATTAGGTTCCCAGTTAACCACTCCTCATTTTTTACGTCGTTCTTTACTGTTCATACAGTGAGACTCTGAAATCAGTTACAAACCAACATTAGACTCGCTCTGTCCTTAGTATTCCTGATCCTTTCCCTCCACCGTCCCTTCCTTTTCCTTTGATTGATCATATCTCACTTTATATGAACAGGAAGGTTCGGATAATGGCTGGTCTTTGTGGGATTTATGGGCGTATGCTTACGTATATGTTCATGGATTTCGTGGGGATGGATAATCATTTGAATGTTTTTTGCGACCATGTAACTTACTTCACTAACTTTTGTCTGGTTGGTTGGAAGAGATTCCCATCTGTTAATAAGCCCGCCAGATTGTATTTGTAATAAAGTGTTAAAAAAATAAGATTCATAACGCTTAAAATGTTATATTTTCAGTATCGTTTTGATTTTCAAAGATTTATATGAGTAACTCATAGTTAACGGTTGATCTTTTAAACTATATATTATCCGTATTAACAGGAACATACTTCAATAACATGACACAATAAATCAAGTCATGAACAATGTTATTCCGAATTAAACCTTCAATAATTCACAGCGACGTCATCGGTTTCAACAAGTTTAGGCAAACGGGAGTTGCGTTGCATTTATGTTGTCTTTGCGTGGGCAAATCGTTGGCGAAACAATAAGTTCCCACTCACGTGTTTGATGGCGGTAGATATCTATACAAGTATGAATGAAGCAATTCAACACAATTAATGTCTTGTTTTGTTGAATTTGAATTCAATTCAATTACCTCTTTGATTATGCGGCGGTTTTATACTGTGCACAATGGAAGAATATCATTTTATAAAGTTTTAGCTCATTTTTTTAGATTCATTTAAAAAAATATCTTTATAATGGTCGAACTAAAAATTATTTTATATAATTTCACTTACATTCTATCATCCCGCCGTGTTCCTAACAAGGTGGAGAAAGAGAACAGCTCTCCATTATTTTCTATCCAAATTTAACATTCGTTTTCTTCACTTTTATACAGATCATCATGCATACTCTTCTTTTATTCATACTTCTCAATTTACCTTCAAAGTCTAGTCAACTTAGTCTTGTCTTGCTTTCTTCAGTCAACTTCTTTCACGCACATAGCGCACTTTGGACTTGCATACTTGATTTGTTATTATTTCTTCATTTATTCTATCCACTTGTCCAAACCGTCAAAACGTCCTTTTCTTAATCTTACTTAACACTATTTTATCAATTTACATCATTATATTTTTTCTTAATGTGCCCATTTCTACAGCATTGACATTACTTTTATTCTTCTACTTCTTAGTATAAGCTCCACTTCCAATACGACAAAGCAGATAAAAAAAACTTTTATTGTATTGTCATTTTTGATACTTTTATAAACCGTGGTTGTAGTGTAATACGTAATTTGCTGCAGTACTCACCAAGAATTTTGAAAACTTAGGAACTTCTACGGATTGGATGTACCACGTTTTGTTTATTTAGGTTTTGTACGTTTTTTTATAACCACTAATTTAGAACTTGGTTATCGGACTATGCATTGGTCTAAATGCACGAGTTTTATAATTTATTTAGAAATAAAAAAAATAATCACTTTGTACAGGTATTTATAAGTATACTTACTAAGAATTAAAAACTTGCAATTAAGTGATAAAACTAAAGTTTATGTGGAAAAAACCATGCATTTAAATGAAGCAGGTAGTATACATAATGTCCAGGAAAATTAGATATTTTACCTTACCAGTTTGGCTATTTTATGTTCCAAACAATGCCTGTCACATATCCGACAATGTCTCACCCGTCATCGATATTTTTTTCTTATAATAATTTATCGTTAATAAATCATCTAAATAAAAAAATGATTCAAGCGACCTCTCTCTTTTCCAGGAGACGTGTTTCTTGATAACTTACTTTTGAGCTTCGAAAAAAGCCTTTTAATCTTCATAGCGCATTGCCCCAAGGAGTCACGACTTTTTTTAACCCGTTTCAAAAAATTACACTAAAGTAATTGAGCAAAATAATCTAGCTTCCTTATAAATAGCATTTTTATAATATAAATAAAATGAGTACGCCTGAAAATGCAAAAAAAGAATTCAAAATAAATGTACTTAAATATAATACTCGTGTTTTTTACAAATTATCGTTCTTTAAAAAATCGTTATTGATTCACGTTTAGTATCATATAAATCGTCATTATCGAAAGTATTTACAATAAGAAAAAGATAATAATTAATTATCAAATACAGTAATGAAAGAGAAAACAATCAGTACATGGTTAACTGATTTGTTTTTTATTTATAAAAATGTATAGTAAAATATTAATTATTTTTTATAACTGTTTAAGCATAAAAATATACATAAATATCCTCCCGCCATTTATATGTGTACCCCACATAGAAAGGACAGAGCTTTAGATTTTTTTTAAATCGACACACTTCTCGTTTATTTTACATTCATACACCTTCTCAAACAACACCTACGATTTCTCTGACTTCTGACGCATCCTTTTTTTCAAAATAGCATATTGTTGATTCAACCATGATTTACTTTGTCTTTTTCTAGCATGCCTTTCCTTCACATTTGCACTACATTTTTGTTTTGTGATTATTTTTTCATTTTATTCGATCTACATGCCCAAACCATCTCGGAGTGCTCTTCTCCATCTTACGTAACACACAAGCCTTAAGTTCGCATTCACTCCTAATCAATTAATTACGTATTCATACATTATCACCACGTTAAAAATAATATTTAACATAAAAGAAAGAAAATGTATGAAGAGTTAGAAAGAATCGATAGCAAATAATAACAAATATAAGTAACTACAGAAACAAATATTATATAACCCATGAAAAGAAAAGCATTGAAATTCTAAGAAAAAGAAAAAAATAATGAAATTTTATTTAAAAAATAAACATTGTTTTAATTAGTGTTGAACAGCATTTTAATATAATATTAATTAATACATTACTTTGAAGTTATTCCGCTTATTATTAAATGTTTAAATTTTAACATCACAAAGCTAAAGTCGAAACATTCGACAAAATGAATCGTTTTAATATTTTGACCAAAATTTCAGTAACAATGTTTCTATCTATTTTTTAATAAAACAATACAACATAATATATATTTATGCCTTTGTTGCATGCTTCATGAATCCAGACTGGTTACTGATGCACATTATATTTCACACTCTGTTCCGTATTTCTTGTGAAGTGATTACAAGAATGTTTTACCAACAATAAAACACAAGTTATAAATTTAGTTATTTTTTGTACTTTCTGTTATTTCATTTCTTGTATTATCTTTAGAAAAGTATATTTTCTGAGAAATTTACTAACTCCTAAGAACATTCTCTGGCTATGCCATAACTTGCTAAGATACATATTTCATTTGTTGACAGTCCACGTTGGCGAACAGTTTGTTGAAGCAATAATATTTAAGCTTACATACATACGTGTTATGCATTAAGGGAATATAATTATCTTTATTATGAAAATTATTTCTCAAAGATAACACATAAGAATTATCTAAGAAACTTTTTTTTTAACAACATATGATGTCTGTTCCCTTTCTTCGGCTCAAATAAAGATGTAATTTATTATAAAGCCTTTCATCAATTAAAAAATTATGTCTGCCTAATTTTTTTTGTTATTGTAGTACTATACTTTTTTATGTATAGTGAAATTTAAAAGGGTTTATTGCCATGTAACAATATCTTCTAGCCAACCAAAAAGTTGTTAAAGAAGCCTTAAGTTAGTACCAGACTGAAACCCTTTAAAAATGGATACCAGCGGGAATTCAGCACAGAACCGCCGTGTTAGAAGGAAAGCATGTTACTAACAAGGCCACGTAGGTCTTCATATAATTTTTTATATTAATTAAATATATATTTACATATGATTTTTCATTAATTTTAAAAAACAGTTATTTATAAGTTAAAATATATTTATTTTACATTTTTTAAATAAATTTAAATTTTATAATACATTCACTTATACTATACTTTTTTTGTAAAAAAAACTTTAATATATTTAGTTATAAAGACTGACTATGATTTTAATTAATATTTAAAAACTAAAAATATTTATTTATTTATCAAACATGCTGTGCATAATGCATCTGATAGATTTAGAACAATTTAAAAATCGATAAGACTGTTTCAAGTCACAGTAAATTAAAGTTTCCTTAAGCAATTGCGGGTAAAGTATGCAATTTTAGTATTTAAATTAGTTGAATGTTCGGAAATTTTATAGCCCATTTAGAAGTGTAAACAGGGACCTCCTCTGGTGAGGCAATATATCTGAATTTAATTTAGTTCCACTACTCTTACCGTTTATAACCCTCTTGAGCGTTTATTTTTAGAGAGAAAATAATGTAAAAAAATTGTAAATGTCATCAATTTGTGAAATAATTTGGATAGAATATTGAATTCCGGAATAACATATTATTTAACATTAAACAAACTCTCGGACCCCTAATTTAGAAGAGAAATTACTAAATTTGTTATAAAACAGCTTGACAATCAAAAGTTTTTTTAAAAACTTTCGTTATACACATTGGCGATCAAAGTCAGTGATATCTACTAACCAGAAAGATATTCAGGAGACCTCAAGTGATAACTAGATTAGAACCGTTTTAAGTATAATTGAGAACTAGCGGGAATTGAACCCGTAACTCCTAAATTGAAAGGCAGGTATCTTACCATCCAGTTCACGATGGTCGTCAACAATTGACATAAAATATTGGTCTATCATTATATCAATCTTAAATCAACCAAATATATAAGATTGAAAAGATAGATGGAGATAAAACATATAAATTAAAAGCGTGAAATAATTTTATTTAAATTAGATATAATATGTAAATAAATTAAACTTAATTATTAAATTTTCAAAGTAATAGTTATATAGGAAAACTATACATTTTGTTTCTGCGCCACAAGAAATTTGGCCGAAATTCAAAAAAGACCTGCAACTTAGAGCACTGGACCACAAGAATGTCTTTATATAAATATAATAATTCTTAATTTATCGTTATCAGCCAATAAAATTTAATGGTAACATAATAGTTCAACTAACTACTCAATTTTCTTGCTTTTATAACCATCACTTTACAGTGTTGTACAAAAAAATCATATAATTTAGACATAATTGTATTTGCTCAGTACACAAATTAAAAACACTTAATATTAGGTAAGACGTTTTCGTATGTGTGTAATTAATACATTGGATTAAAGCTACAAAAAATAAATTCAGTTTGATGAAAATCTCCTCGAATGTATGTATATCAAAATTGTTGCCTAATTTATTAAATCGATCAAAAAACCAACGGGAAAAGTTCCAGACAGCAACCGAGTTATTAGATTTATTGCGATAACTCATTCGCCATATTGAAACTTCAATATTACTTAAACGTTTATCCTGTTGGTTGTGATTTTCAGATATACGGGTATAAGCATGAAGATGAAACGAAAATGTGAATATTATTGGAAACAAAAGTATTTGAAAATATTATAGTAGTTGTTAAAAATTATTCAGATTATTTATAAATATATATATATATATATATATATATATATATATATATATATATATATATATATATATATATATATATATATATATATATATATATATATATAATATTTTTCATAGTTATTCATACTTCACTGTATAATAATCTGGTAAGCATATTGCCAGGTGATAATTTCTTTCGACCAACAAGACAAAAGTGAACACATGAGAACAATTAAAGTGAAATATTTTCAGTCGATGGAAGAAGAAAAAATAGTGGAATGGGAATATAAATTGGGAACGAATCACAAAACATTACTGATTTGAAATTAAGAGATTTTCAAATTGCTTTTGGAAACTTTCCGATGGTGAAGGAAGTCTAACAGTAGTTAGAAACTGGTACTAAGGTATATATTATATTATTCGTTTATCTAAAAATTCTTGGTCAGTTGTGATGAAAATTTGAGTTTTTTAAAAAATAACCTAATAAAATTGTGCTAAAATTTTAATTAAAAATTAAATAAATATATAAATACGTTCTTATAATATTTATCGAAACACAAAAAATACCATATTTTTTTGAGATATAATCGGATAAATACGAGTATAAACTACTACTCGTATAAAAATAAATTATTGTTTTTAAATTCATTTTCAAAGAAGCTGCATTTATTTTCGCATTTGACGTAATTTTTTTGTTTAAATAGTAATATTGTATCGATATCTGATTTCAAATATTGTCATTATGAAACATAATCATTTTCATAACATTTAACCATGCCATGGTCGTTACTCACTTAAAATAAATCAAGGAATACTTATTTCAGCGAAAAAAGTCATGTAATAAACAAATGGCGGATGCGTCCGCCGGTAGCTGCCAGGTAACAGAATCCTCCGTAAATCGGCCTTAAAGAAAAAGGTGTTTGCCCTAAGCCCGTTCTAATATCCCCGCAAAGCTACAACACCACATAAGGCCAGCCTTTACATGATGCATATTTCATTGAGTCAATCAATGCTGACCTCCGCATGACGCTCGAAACGAATTCCTGCACTCGCTCTTAGCGTCATATTCATTAAATTCTTCAACATGTCCCTTAAATATGTATAAGTAAGCAATTGTTGTGAATTTTAAACGATTATAAAAAGGTTTCCATTATATAAAAAGAAACGTATGGTATAACAAAAACGCGTTTATTCAATAAGTATGATAATCAGTAAATAAGCTTGCATTCACAGCTACTTCAAGAGTTTCCATATTTTTTAACAATTATAATTATTTTACGTCATATAGAAATAAATAAACACCATAACTAATATTGGAGCTACTGTTTTACAGGAGAGGTTTTGATTGCATATTCATGTCATCATCATTGGCATCCCTGTTGGAAAAGGTAAAGGTTTCAGATGTCCAGTTATTTAATTTTGACACACATCGTAATGCACACTCGTCTATTATTAAGGGTTTTCAACTCTTTTAGAATTTGATTATTTGATAAAGAGCGCGTCCAGGAGACAAACTCTATTAATTAAGCCTTCGGATTTGGATTCACTGGAAAAGTCACGAAACTCACAGTTCATCATTGAACGTGTTGGAAATCCTGCTCCGCAGCTGAAGAAGTGACAAAACTCACACACGTAGAGCGCGTGCGATCATTGACGAACTATTTTACTAGAATGAAATCCATTTTGATAAATATATTTTTGTGGGCACCATTTTCAAATTGAACTCGAAACCCCTATAAGCAAGACAAGCATTTATTAACTAGACCATGTACGAGTATGTCGTTAGAATTTTTTTTTCATAAATAAAAAAGGACCTTTTATTTCTGGTTTTCAAGTTAATGATTTTCTCGGAGTGTCGGTCCGATTGTCGGACACCTTACTCCTTCATCGGTTTTGTATGAACGGACTTTGGGTATTAAATTTGGGTTGTTTGGTGGTGGTGTTGGAAAAATTTTTGTATAGAGAGGAGGGATAGAGTTAAACGAGTACCACCGTACCTGAAATTTGCGGACGACAGTCATTTGTCTCATAACTATTCCGCGAAGGCCGTCGATTAATTGTAAACTTTTAATTTATAGGAAATCCACCCCATAATAGAGTTTTATGTCTGTCAATTAATGTTAGATTTCTTTCAGGATTTAAGCTTCGTTCGGAATATGCAACATCCATCAAAATTGTTGGAGTAACGCAGCTACAGTGGGTACCTACCAGTATTATCAACTCATAACCTATAATCATGCCTTCCCAGCTACATACACGATCATGTACCTGCCTGAACAACCACTACTCAATGGAAACTAAACGTTGTGATTCGGCGGGTTTTATGCAAAAACCAACCACCGCTAGATCATAATTCAGCTGAAAAACTATCGTTATGAAAAAAACATTAAAGATGACTTTTGCGTGTCATTTAAATTTATTACACGGACCGTTTTTGTATAACAGTGAACAATGCTCTGGTATTCAATAAAAGCTCTGCCAATCGAAGTTAACTTCTAAAGATCAGAATTATATATTTTTAAGGTTAGTTATAAAGCCCTAGAAATGTATTAAACTAAAGAACTTTTGTTTTGTTTTAAAACTAGCAAAAATAAAATTTTTACAATATTGTGTGTTCAAAAATTATTCTTTTTGAAGTACGTATTTTTTTGTGGAAGTCGAAGTCGTAATTAGTTATATTATAAATAGCAAATGTATTGCTATTTATTATATAACTAATTAAATAAAAACATTGTCATTTTGTTTAACTCCACTTTATTTTTTTAATATCTCAATGCATTTCACCACTTACTATGTTATCATCAGCAAAATAAAAACATCATAAATAATCAAGTTAATTTATCATCTTCTCCACTTCTTACTCTATTTGACCCTTATATCTACAACAAATGGTATAGGAACTTCTACACTATTCTCAAAATAAAACCATAAAAAAAACAATATAACTATGTCATTTATATACATTTTAGTTATTGACAACTCTCCTGATCATTACACAGTAAGTGTTGAAATGCATTGTAACATGCATTTGAAGACCTCCGTGGCCTAGTTGGTAAAACGTTTGTCTCCCCACCTGGAGGTCGCGGGTTTAATTCCCATTGGAACCCAAAATAAAAAAAAAAGGATTCCAGTAGGGTTTTTACTTAAGGTCACATTAACATATTTATAGTTGGCTGTAAAATATTGTCGCATGGCAATAAGTCCGCCAACTTGTATTATATACTCGTACAACAAAGATGTAATACAATACATACAAAAAATAAAGTGGATTAAAACAAAGTGACGATGTTTTAATGTTATATTAATTATTGATTAAATTTCAAACAGTTTCGCCAAACATTTTTTTTCATCAGAAGTTGAACTCTCGGGTGAACGTCCAACGTCTTACGTAGGTCGTCAAACAATAAAATTATGAAACACACTTAGAGTCATCGCATACTTTTCACTACGCGCCAATTAAATAATTGTTTTTTTTCTCTCAGATTATTAAACAATAAATTTACATTTAGTATTATTTAAATTACTACTGTTAAGGTAATGGCTGCAAAATATATTCCCTTCTTGAGAATATCTTGAAATAATCCAAACCCAATGATGGAAATGCGATAAAGCGGCAGTCACGTTATCATGGATTCGCGTTGTGAAGATTGTTTAGAATTCTGTCGAAACCTTGGCCTAAGGTATCTTTTGAATTCAATTTAAAAGGTATAATTAAAATAATAAATTTAGTTTTTTTCTTCATTTCAATAGAAAGGCCTTTTAGATATCTGAGATATGATCTTTTAATTATAAATGAACATACAAATTATTCGAATACTATGAAAATATCTCAAACTTGTATTGTATTGTAATATTTCAGTTGTGTACTGCATCATCTCGAGGGCAATTTCTTCCCAACGAACACAAATGTATTAAAAGGTTTATAAGAAAGCCAGATTGGAAACGTTTTTTTTTTGGTTCTGTGGAGAATCGAACACACAACTCAAAACTGCTAGTCACATCTCCAACAACTTGGTAGCAGAGGCAAAAATAGGTAGGTTATATATTTTTTAATAAATCAATGAACTTGGTTCCCTAATATTAAAATATTTTGCTAAATAAAACATTAATACAGTAATCATAAACTTATTGTTGTAAAAATCACCATGCTTCAAACACACGTACCATCATGCCATATACTTGTATGTGTAGAGTAAACAAAAATTACATATCTTCAGACTTTTCTATTCACGTCAATTAATTTGGCCTCGTCCTCATCCATACATCTCGTCATACATGATACTTTATTATAATACTCCTCCCTTTCCAATTAAAATTTATCAAAGTAGGTATATTTTTCGATTTGTTTTCAGTCTACCTTTTCATTATTACAAAAGATTTTTCGTGTCCCTATATATTCGTTTGGCTTAGAATATTTCAATATATTGCATTACACGTTAGTTACACACAGTGCACATTAACGGGCTTATTGTCATTTAACAATCACGTCCAACCAACCAGAAAAATGTTAAATGCACCTTAAATGAAAACTAGAAGGGAATCCTTTTTTTAAAACAATTGGCTACCAGTAGGAATCGAACCTACAACAGGCACCTTTGTTGCCATGTATCAATCTCTATAAACCAATCAGAAAGGTGTTTAAACAAGTCTTTCGTGAAAATCAGACTGGAACCCATTTTAAAAAATATGGGGATCAATGGGAATTGAACCTGCAGCCCCCAGACTGTAAGATAGGCGTTTTAACGCCTATCTTACAGTCTGGGGGTAGGCTGTAAGATAGGCGTTTTAACGCCTAGCTTTAAATCTTTCCAAGAACTCTTCTTTCATCTATAAAAAAAATGCTTATTTTTTTCTTCATAGCAATTATTTCATTATTTAGGTTTTCTCAAGATTTTTTATATAGATTTTCTATCAACACGGTAAATTTATTTAAAACGTAAATAGTTCCTTAATATTTTACAATATATTACTTTTTCGTTGTAAAAAGTATAGTCGAACGGATTAATTACCACTACAAATCAACCACAAATGTGTTTGAGCAAGTCTCAAGTGAAAACTAGACTTGAAACCTTTTTAAACAATATTGGTACAAATTAAAATCAAACCCTCAACAGCACGGCACTGGCGTCTTACCAACTAGACTACAAAGGTTGTTAATATATATCTTACTCTGAATCTTTCACAAAACACTACTTTAATATTTTATTAAAAATTTGACTTTATTTTTCTATTTGCTACAAAGCAATTATTTTGTTATACAGTTTCTCTCAAGACACTTCTATCTTTAAAATTTCAAGAGTGTTTTTTTTTTTGGAGCAAGATTTAAACATAAATTTACGTCATATTTCCAATGAAAAGCGATGGCGCTTGAAAGGGAAATGAATCGTGAAAATGTGGATCAGCGGCGTAAATGTTTGGCTTGTTCCCATCGTGCGCCCGTGGCTGACGGCGCGGCGCAACGAGCGCATAAATATAAGTTCTGCTCAGCGCTAACGGACGACCACGTAATCAATAAAGCCGAGAGTTATATCCATACGGTGACCACACGGTTTGCAGTTTTTTTTTTTCATTTTTATCATTAACTTAAAATTTGATGTAAGCAATAAAAAACACATTTTGTACTAACGATTTCAAGTGTTTTATTAAGACCGTTTATATTTAGTTATTTTATTTGGTTTATTTATTTTATAAAGCTAACATATGTATGTCGAACCAAATTACATACAATACTTCAAGATAAATTTTACTAACTCCCATAACTAAGAAAGTGCAAAATACTTTCTTTAAAAAACATTTTCGTAAACGTAGATGTCAATATCCGATTATTTATTTAAAACGTACATCCCGTAACGTAAAGGAAGATCTCTTGGTTGGTCAGTTCTACTTATTACTAGTCTTAATAGGTCAATTTATATGTATATAAGTATGTATAATAGTTGTAAAAAATATAAAACCCTGCCTCTTTCAAACAAAGTAGGATTAGGTGTAGCTTCTATCAGCAACTTTAAGGTTATAACATAAAAAGATGTAAGTAATATTTAATTTAATCGTTACTCAACCTGTCTGTGGGTTGCGACTCCTAGGGAGGTCGCAGTGAAATATCAGAAAGGTCGCTAAAATTATAATAACTTACGTGTACAAAAGGAAAATAACACATTTTCTGAGAAACATTAACACGTTTATTTTAAATAATTATATTTCAAAGGCCAAGACATGTTATACATTGTTTATGCCAATTGTTATGTACTCTGTGTGTCTATTATATGATAAAGCTAGTGAGAGTGAAGTAGGTTGCGCAAATTAACTGATGTAAAATAGTAGATATCTTTACCTGATAAGGCTTATCGTCTTTGTGCAAATACAACATTTATGCGTCCACATGCACATGCATCAACAAAACATTTTTAAAAGGGAGTCGCGAAGTTTTAATTTAATTTGTTTTATCTTTTGGTGGTTTGCAAGATTAGAAAGGTTGAGAAACAATGATTTATATATTTATCACCATGACACTTGTTTGTACCTCCTATTCAATACAGGAGGTACAAACAAGTGCCCTAGTGATAAATTTAATAAGTGGAAAAACAAAATAATTTATTATCAAACATTTAGTAAGAAGTTTTGCAAAGTTTCATTGAGGATTGCTCTGTTCCACAATTTGAACAATGTAGAGGTCGCGCAGTTTTGAGCGCGCGTACTATAGAAGAATACACGCTGCGCTCGTGCGTAGCGTGGGGGTGAGAGGGGGGGAGGACCTTCTAGGTCGGGGGGAAGGGTAGAGAAGATTATACACGTGGGGGAGGGAGCAGACAGGCCAGGGGCAAGGGTGGCAGGTGGAGGGGAAAAGTCACTGGAATCAACATAGGCCTCGGTAGGTACAATAAGAGATTGTCATTAGGCGCTAATTATTTTTGACTTCCTCAAAAATGCAATAAGGATGTGTGTAAGAATAAAACATCATGAAGCAATTGCTAAAACTCTTTTGGTATAGTGCCAAATTTTGCTTAACACTTAATTGATTTCGTTTTTTATCTCTGTATTTAACTTTGAGATTGTTGAAGAGATAATCGAACAAAGTTAAAATGCATTTGATTTATGTTTCACCTTTCTGTTTAACAAATTTAGATATTTTGTTCAAATTGACGGTGAAATCTACTTATTTAATATAAGAGTCAAATATATTATTTATAGTTAAGGCATTAACACTGTGGAGGTTTAATGACATTGTAATTTGTATTATCAAACACAAAAAGTGGAATAAGCAGTGTTTGACAAAACAAATTACAAGAGTCGAATAATAGAACAAAATGAAAAATGTGTCATAAATTTGTTAGTTAATGTTTTTGCGTTAGTGCTATAAAAATATAACTGAAAGTGGAATAAACAGTGTTAGATACAAAAAAGTGGAATAAACAGTGTTTGATAAAACAAATTACAAGAGTCAAATAATGTTTTTGCGTTAGTGCTATAAAAATATAACTGTTATAAAAACTATAATCTGCTACAAAAGTGAATTCTAATAAAACTAAAGTCTACTAAGATGAGAGTTCACAACAATATTCTAGTGCCCACTTTAATGTATGAAAGTTAAATGCTGTAGAAATACGTGCTCTGAGAATAATACACGGAGGATAATGTATTGAAGAATATGAAATGAAGTGAATAGAGATGAATACGAGTATGATTTATTAAGAAAGAGAAATAATAGCTCTCTGAGATCAAGCACCTCATATGGGTATGAAGAACAAATTAATGAAAAAAGACTTACTTTAAATATACTTTGCAAATGTGAGTGGATAGCATGGTATAAGAAGATCAAGGAAAGTATAGTTGGATCAAGTGAATGATACTTTGAAAAAAGAAAATGTAAAAAAAAAACAGAAGAATCGTATGAGTTGTGTGAGAAGGGGTATGGATGCAGAGGCAATATATGTGTCAGAAAATGAAAGGTTTGCACTATTTCTCTCTATCAACCCCGACTGGGATACGGTGCAATGTGAATCATTATCTGTTGGCTGACTAGTCCACCTACGGTATTAACAGGGAGGACCAAGGTCTGAGTTAATGTGATGGAATACAAGTAGCCTGAACGAGTGGACTTGTTCTTGCTAAATAATTAGTTGTAAGAATTGTTATCTAGTTATAAGTAGTATGTAGATGTTAATTATTTCTAAGAATTCATATATTAAGATTATAAAAAATAAAAATAAAATGACATGTAGGAAAATAAGATTAAGTAAGCTCATAAATTATATTGTAAAATATAAATAAGATTAGTTATGTAATAAATTTGTATATAGGTATAGCCTTGACCAATATTTGAACCATTTTATTACTTTGTTTAGTAAAAAAAATAAAAAAAACTATTTTAAATTATGAGGAAAAACTTAAATAGCCTCTACCCCCAATATCTCGGAATGGGATTCGAACCAGCATTCTTTTGATTAAAAAAACATTCAAATTTGTAGGCTTATCGGTTTATTGTATTGAAATTTTCTTTTCTTGTATAGCCTGGCGGATTTATTGACATGTTTGGAATCTCTTCTAGCCAACCAGAAATTGTTTGAACAAGCCTTAAGTGAAAAATTGACTCGAACATTTTTAAAAATTAATCTGGGGACCAATGGAAATTGAAATAGAGACGTCTTACCAACTAAGTTACAAAGGAGGTATGTATGTGTAGATGTTGAATAAGAAAATCTTTCAACTTATAATGGGAACTTAGTTGCTTAAAATTTAAATAAATAATCTTATAAAAAAACGTCTTTTCAAAACACTTCTTCATTTATTTATAACGTTATAATAATATGAATTCTTTGATGAAATGTTAAAATTTATTAAAGGGTCATTAAATATTCTTATTGTGGAGACCAAAAGATAAAATCTCATAACTCCACTATCTTGATGATAATAAATAAAATGCACCCATATATCAAATGTGGGCATACTTGCAATGATGTTTTATCGTTTAACTATTCGATATTTAGTGGTCATAAAGTTAAAAGACACATTTTTATTCTTTGCCGATTATAATCCGGCAGATAAAAAAAAACGCAGAATTGATATCAGCACGGATTTACCTTTAGCTTCGTGTTTAGTTCGTATGTCACCGAAAAATTTATCAAGTCACGCGTTCAGAGTAAAACGGTCACATTCGATTCAGTGACTAAACGAGACAGACTCCAGATTTCATATGTAATTTTTGGGGAAGTCGCAAAGGATTGTAAATAAGTTTTTTCTTATACTTTTTGTGTGTGTTTCGGCAGGAAATTGCGCCGGTTGAACTAGTAAATCACTCCGGGCCGTGTAATGTTTGATATATTGTTGGAAAAATATGTCGGTGGTGTGTTTCTTACAGGGCTGGCTACAGGAGCAATGCAAAACCTATTTAAATAGCAACCAAATGCGTATCCTTTTAATTATTTTCATTTGCAATTGATTCGACACGACTATAGAATCAACTTCCAAGATTTATAAAATATTTATAACTTTTAACGACGAACAAGAAAAATTTTAACAATCACTCAGAATACTCTTTCATGCTTTCGATTCCATTCTTAATTACTTTTATTATTTTCCTCTAGTCCAGGCATGCCAAACTCGTTTTGAACCCTGAGTCACAATAGCTTTTTTGCACTAAACCGTACGTTTAAAATATCAAAAAAGGGAAAAAGTAATAAATATATTTACTTCAAAATAACAAATGAATGTTTTTTTTCCGTCTTATATACATAGCTTTTGGTGGGGTGAACACTCATTTTTGGGGGTTGTGTATTTAACATGTCCAGTTTAGTCCTTGCAATGTATTTTAAACGTCATTTATAAAATTTTATCATCGAAAATTTAATTAACTCTGACGATATAAGTTTAACTAGTTGGTGGAAAAGTTAAACTAGTTGAAGGAAAAGTGAATCTAGTTGGTGGAAGTTAAACTATTTGGTGGAAAAATCTTAAATATTATATGATCTCAGTGAAAGCCAATTTATAATGAGGATGTTTTTAATATTACCAATAAATATAAATAAGGTAGTTAAATTAATAAACTCGAACCAAACAGTATCTAATATGCTAAGATGACGGTTCATGACACCATAATGTGTCGACTATATACACGTGCACTGAGAAGAATATTTGTCGTGACGATGCATGACAGAATACGGAATACAGTAATTAAGGATCAATGTGACCTGGGGTCTGATGTAGATAGGCAGAATAAATAAAAGCACTTTGAGTTCAAAGGCTGTTTGTTATTTTTTTATTATGTGATTATAACATAAGCAATATCTATGTAATAAGAAAATGTAGAATTTGCAAATGTTAAAAATTTGCATACGTTATAAAAGTTATGCTTATTTAGAAACATTAAAGTTACACAAAGCCAGAAGCTGAAATAGAACAGAAATAAATACCCTTATAATAAAAAATTATTCCCCCTCTTTATTTTTTTGCCAATGTGGTCCATATTCTACACATACTTTCGGTGCAACATGACATCAGTGGGATCTGGTAACGAATCGGGATCATTCCGTTTAAAGAGAGCCTTAAAATATGAGGTAGATATATAACATATGTCGAGTGGATTAATGTTGTGATTACCTTTTGAGATTTATCTAATTTTAATTATACTGATATCTATAACATATTTCTGCCGAAATCTGAAAGGATAAACCGGGGTCATTCCATCTAAAGAGTACCTTAAAACAGGAGGTAGATATATATATCGAGGGGATTAATGCTGTGATTTCCTTTTGAGGTTTGTCTAATTTCAATTACAGTGATTTCTAAAACATATTTCTGCCGAAATCTGAAAGGATAAACCGGGGTCATTTCATCTAAAGAGAGCCTTAAAATATGATGTAGATATATATATGTCGAGGGGATTAATGTTGTGATTTCTTTTTGAAGTTTATCTTATTTCAATTACAGTAATTTCTATAACATATTTCTCCCGAAATCTGAAAGGATAAACCGGGATCATTCCGTCTAAAGAGAGGTTTAAAATAGGAGGTAGATATATATGTCGAGGGGATCAATGTTGTAATTTCCTTTTGAGGTTTATCTAATTTCAATTATAGTGATTTCTATAACATATTTCTACCGAAATCTGAAAGGATAATCCGGGAGAATTTCGGCTAAAGAGAACCTCGAGATAGGAGGTGGAAATACGTGTCGAGGGTATTAATGTAATTAGTGCAATAACGATGTAACATAGTTTGTTATTATTATTGCATAACATTTTCTTTTCATGTTTATCTAATCTCTTAATTTACGTCCATTTCCAAAAGAGTGCAAACTTATTTACGGTGAAAACTGAGATGACATAGTCTGCACTTTGTACGACGATGTATACAAATGTCGGCCCTGACAACTTGTGCTCTTTAGCTGTATATCCCCGTCCCTGTCCTGCTTGCTTGCAACGCTGAGAGGCCGTTCTTCATTTTGTGAACTCGGGATTGTCTATAATGCGGTCTCTACGTACACATACTCATATACACAGACCTCCGTCTAATGGCGGCTAAAATAGTCCGAGTGAAAGTGAAAACATTCGTTATAAATTAGGGCTTTCTGCTATTTTTATATACCACTGCAAAGCTTCGACTTTTTTTCTTAGTAATAAGTTGTAAAATATTTTAGCTATTCAAATAAAATATCTATTATGTGACATTTAAAAAAAAATATTATACGTCTATTTATTAGGCACTAACTGTGACATATAACTATGTATTATTACACTTTCCTCGTATCCAGTACAACAATGCGGACTTATTGCCATGTGGCAAAATTTTATTTTTAAGGTACTGATTTTGTGAAACAATTTTTTTTTTATAAAAAAACAGCTTTGATTTTTCTTTAAGTATTGCTCGTATTATTTTTAATTTATTATAATGTCTGATATAAAAACAAAATAAAAATGATATCATACAATTCTCTTTACTTTGATTTATTGTATTGTATTACAATTTCGTTGTGTGTAGTATAACTTGATGAGTTTATTATTATGGAGCAGTATCATACAAACAATTACAAAGAAATTTGTTAATGAAGCCTTAAGTTAAAACTAGACTAGAACCCTTTTAAAACGAATTTTATTCCAACGGGAGACAAACTCATAATTCCCGGTTTAGTAGAGAGGCGTTTCATCAACTCTGTGGCGTTATGGCAGAAGTTGATTTGTCCGTTTTACCTTAGTTTACAGGAGAAGCAATATTAACTTTGATAAGCTGTTAAAATCAGTACAAATAAGCATTTTTTAAGTTTTTCCAAACAATATATATTTTGTTTGGATAATGACTGACACACCAAGTTTTGCCATAACATGCTGATAAATATTTTCTATAAATTGGGAGAATAAACACAAAATGACAAAAAACGGACATGTCAACTTCTACCATAACGCCACAGAACTAGAACCCGAAAGTTGTTAAATGCTACGGACCTATGATTTTTTTTTTGAAAATACATTTTATGGCCGAACACTGGCAACAGTTAATGAATCGAGAGCATTGAAAGAGAGTGCGCCCAAATACGAAAATATATTATTCGTGATGTTTGCAATTTCAAATTATCAGCAGTGCGTTTACCAGAATGGCAGTTAATTAGAGTATTTTCGATAGTAAAAAGAAAGCCACGTTTGTTTTCTTTAATTTGAAGTTTTAATCTTGGATATATTTTAATAAATATTGAATTTTTAATCATTAAATGTACTCGTATGTATACATAAAATTTATATTTCCACATAAACAAAAAATGTATTTAATTAATGGTTGTTCCAAAAACAAGATAAAAAATTGAAAAACAATATCTCAAATAATATGAACACACATATTTGAAAAAAACAAATTAAAATTCATTAGTGGATGGTCAATGCCAATCTCAAAATAATATACTACATTTTTATATTTATCAACCAATAAAATTTAAGCTAACCTAAATGCGAATGGAATTGAATAAATCATACCTATCTTAGTTTGGTTTGAAATATTACACCTGATTTGATATTTGAAACATAATTTCTGAATTGACTTGTCCTTGTTTCGTCTTATTTTGACATCGAAATATTTAATATTACAATAAAATCCCTACAACAGTTTAAATTACTTTGCATGTAGCAAATTGCTTTTAAATTACACGCATTTTATTTTCATGGATAATTAGAAAATGCAAAATTCCTGAGCGTTTACAAAATTACAGTTCTGGGTAAAAATGTTTAATCATACTGTTGTAATTAACCGACTTTATTGAATAACACAAAGGCAAACGTTAACTTATTTTTTCATTATTTTATCATAATTTAAAATATAGCAAAGAACCTCTTGTGAAAAATCATCAAAATATGAAAAAAATGGTTTAATGAAATATTTATAATTAAACTATTAATTCCCCTAATTTTTTAAATAAATATGTATAAAATTGAATAGGGCCGGGCGCCAGAACATAGATAACTAATGGATATCTTTGTGTCGCATCCATGTGGAACAAGACAAGTAAAAAAGTAAAAAAGTACAGTAAAAAAGTGAAGAACCGTTTACAGTAAAAACTTCCCAAGCATTGGACCCATGATATAGTTGGTGTGAAAGAAGGCTTTACTAATGTCTCAGCAATAGATTTCATAAATTTTTGAATGTTTAAGTTTCGTTATTTTTGTTCTAACCGTTACTTCGTTTTTTTTAAAACCAAAATTTGGTGTCTCTGGATTACAATTTTAGACCAATAACAAAGTTCTTGGTCGTGCTTTTCAATATGGCTTAAATAAACTAAAATTAATATTTGAAATATTTTACCTTAACAGAATATTTAGTCATTTCTATAACTCAACGTTTTGTTTTATAAAAAAATAAGCCTACCGAAAACAAAGTCGAACGTTCTACTTTAAAAACATTTTACAAAAGATTGTAAATGCAAATATCTAAGACTACATTAAAAAACGGAAGTCAGCAAAAAAATAGGTAGAGCACTGGGCAGGTTTGTTCTTCTTATTGTCAGGCAAAAATAGGTAAAGCACTTGGCAGGTTTGTTATTCTAATTGTCAGGCAAAAATAGGTAGAGCACTTGGCAGGTTTTTCTTCTTATTGTCAGGCAAAAATCAATATTTCTGTGTATGTAGTAATATTTAAAAACTATTTTTTTTTCAAAGTATTGCATTTTAATGCGAATCTCTAATGTTCCTCACATTAATAATCCACATTCCAGCTTTCTACGAACCAGCGCACTGTAGAGGGTCTTAGAACTTTTCTACCTATACATGATTACTATTACTAATCTAAAAAATAATATTTTATAAGAAAACTCACATATTTTTTATGTGCTAACTGAAACAGAACCTACTGTCAAAATTAATTCCTGAATATTTAATGTTCTTACGAAGGAATAAAAAAAATATAATTATTAGTTATTTCTTTTATTAAAATACATTTAACGATTCCTTGAACTATACATGCGAAGTCACTCTATAATATCATGCCAGAGGTCTTCAACTTGACCTCGACGAAGGCTTTGCAAATTATAATGAATGAGTCAATAAATGTATTATAATTATAATTTATAATCGTATTTCTAGCATAATGAATACTAATTATTTGACAGAATGCAAACATTTTGTATGTAAGAATGAACATTACATTCTTAATTCCATATACTACTTGTAGCAACAACATATATATTATAGTAGAACTTTAAGATGTGCTTTTTATTACATAATATTTATCAGATTTTTACAATTAATTTATTTTTAATAGCTGATATGTATTCAAGAAAAAAGCTTAAACCATTCAAGAAAAAAGCTTAATAAAATTATACACAGAAGGGTTTAATAAAACGTTGATTCAACAAACAATTTATTCAAACAACAATTAATAATCTAAACAAAAGTTTCTTAATTGCACTGATAGTTTATGAATATTTTGTTCAAAAAAACTTTATTATTGAAAATTTATTTTAATAAAAAAAACATAGTTAACTTTAAACCAAACATTGTTAACTTTAAACACTTTGAACCAAAGAGATAAAATAGCAAAGCCGTACTTAAAAATTGAAAAAAAAAACGCTATAATTTTCTAGTAAATCAAAACATATAAATATAATATAGGGTGTTCCTAAAAAATATACACACTTTTACATCGTGCCGTTTACTAGAACTTGTCAAAGGAATTTGTTATACCACGTATTCGTGAGGAATTTAAAATGATGAGAACTTTATTTCCAGCAAGATGATGCACCTCCCCATTACCATCGTGATGTGAGGGCATATCTTGATGAAAATTTGCCGAATAGATGGATTGGACGTAGATGTAGTGTGGAATACCCCCCGCACTCCAGACCCTGCACCAATGATTTTTTTCATGGGGACTCGTCAATAATACATTTTATGGCACAACACTGGCAACAGTTAGTGAATTGAGAGCATGCATTGAAAGAGAGTGCGCCCAAATACCAAAAGAATAATATTTGTGATGTTTACGATTTCACATTATCAGCAGTATGTAGACCAGAATGGCAATTATTTGCAATAGTAAAAATAAATCCACGTTTTGTTTTCTTTAATTTAAAGTTTTCATCATGGATATATTTTAATAAATACTGAATTTTTAATCATTCATTGTAATCGTATGTATACATTTTATAAATATTCTGTTTTGTTTGTGTAAGGTGTTGAAAATTATTAGGATACTTAATTAAACTTCCAGCAAAATTGTAAATTTTTAGAAAAAGTGGAAAGAGAACTAGAAAAAAGTAATTGAAAATTAGATATAAGTAGCGTTTCAATAATAATCCATTTAAATTAAAGAGAAAACAATTATTTTCATTCAATCAAAAAAGGAGAGATCGCAAAAAAGAATGAATGTGAGAATATATTATTGTCATTAAGAAATATATTAAACATATAACATGTCACTGAACCTCCGTTGGTATTTATCTGAAAATACCGCAGTAAATGCTGCAAAGATAAGCCACCCAACCTATATTCGCCGCAGTGGAAGAAAGAAAATTAACCACAAAATCATACATAAATCCTCCATAATTAACGTACTAGGATATACGAGCATTATATCCCTTGGGATGCTATGTGGACCGTGTTGCTAAAAGTCCGAGATTTTTGAACATCCATGTTCAGAACACATTCAGGCCTAGTAAAATATTTATTTAATTAATTTAAATTAAAGTTTGAAAGTAGTCAAAAATTCTATTATCATTTGAACTAAAAAATGTACATGAGCGAATATCCTTAAAACTCTTTATTTCACTTGCATGTCATATAGTGAATGTTTAAATGAAGTAGAAATGTGCGGGTATTGGTTTAGACACTCTGCTTACGTAAAGTGTGTTTCTTTAAGTGATGAATCTTTGAAGTTTTGATCTAACGAGAAGACACCTAATTTCTCAATCGAGCTTTTGTAAATAGACTTTCAAACATTTGTATGTTGTCATATTATCTTACCATTGATAGTTGTAATTTTGAATAATTAAATTTAATATATTGAATAATATTGCTATCGTCATATGATATTCATCATATCTTAAAAAACTGGTCATTTCTATGGATTAATGAATAAAATACCTGTGTTTAAACCCGGAAGTCGCGGGTTTGATTCCCGTTGAAATCAAAATGTTTTAAGTCTGGTTATCATTTAAGCCATTTTTCAGTTGGTGAGTTTTATTTACCATCTTTCTGGATAGTTATAAGATATTGCCAAAAGAAAAAACGCCCACCAAGTTGTACTATGTATAAATTAAAAGCAATACAGTACAATGCAATATAATCGGAATTAAAAATGTTCAGAAAATAAAACCCAAAAAAAACTAAAAAGTATTATAAAATAGTATGAAAAGGTTAAATTATTATGTGCAAATTTTAATCAGCCAAAGGTGACCTTATGAGCCTTTTTATTTTTATTTTATTCCTGCACCCTCATTAGACGAAATTAGGGATCTTGATCTCCTCCCCCGTATCACGTTTAAAGCGATTATAAAATAACCAAAATGAGATTGAAAATAAAATATATTCGATTTGATTGAAGACCGTAAAAACTTTGATCAAAGCATAAAAACTAGATGTTTGATACTCGGCCAATAGCTTAATCTAACAATTCAAACGATTTAGTTTATTCAGCGTTAGCCAAAGTCCGTTAAATGAGTATCTGGAAATTTTGTTAACTTTTAGATTTCTTTATTTAATTTACTTTAAACTTTATTGTGCATTGCACAATATGCGAGTTTATTTCTAAATAACAATTTATTGTATTCAATCATACAATTGATTCACAGAGTGTTGAGTAAACGGTGGGGCATTTAGATTATTGATGTAGATAAAAAAAAACACTATGAAGTATAAAAAGAGACAAAACAAAATTGAAAATAAAAACAAAAATTTAAAAAGAAACAAATACAATAGAACATAACAGTTAAACAGTTATTGATGGCTAGATGTAAATAGAATTTTGGGAAAATGATGATGAAAATCAGAAAAAAATGACATATCACTGAAGCGTAATGTTTTTTGTCTTTCTACATTTTTGAAAAAGTTAAATAATTTAAGAAAGTATCAAATGCATACGATTTCAAATCACAAAGTACTCTTTCACTTGAGTAAAATGTTTTAATAAACATATCTGGATGAGATATCAATTAAATATTGCATAAAAATTTGTTTATTTAATAAGATATATCTATGTATATAAGTTCACAGTAAAAACCTTCAGACAGCATCATTATATCTGTTTGATTTATATAATTTTAAGATGTATTCTGTATCAAACAACGTAATAGAAAGTGTAATATTAAATATCTTATAATATAAGGGAGTCAGTCAAAATGTCCAAGACAATGGTAAGATGGATTAACAGATCAATTAATAAAAATATGATATCATAGTATAAATAGTACAAAACCCATACGACGGCTGTCGCCAAAGAAAGAATACGAGAATTCAATTTTGAATACTAGAGAGCGAGAGAGGAATACTTGGATTCTCTCCGAAAGTAATTCGAAATTTTAATCTCGGTGGGTCCGTGATAAATGAAAAGATGGAAACTATACTGAACGAATTTTAAATACCTAGCTAACAATTTTTAACCGGTATAAAAGGGGACGATGTATAAATGACTGACATCGAACACATTCATTTACCATTTTATATATTACCTTGCGCAACTAACGAGTGGGACGTAGTCAAAAAGATTGTCCGGCTAAAGTTGAAATGATCTAATTATATATTTTGTTTGGAAAAGGACAAACTAAATACGCGTTGAAGTAGAAAGCGCAAACTATTAAAAAGCCACGAAGACGACCATTCAAAAATATTAATATTATAAATATCAATTGGTTTGTGAATGTACATTACCAATACAACTGTAGCAAAAGAAAAAAAAAGGCTGTGTCTTACCGTGAACTCATACAGGTCGAAATGATGATGGCGAATAATACAACCTTTATTTCTCGAAAACGATTATCAATTTGTATCATTCCATAGATGTTTTATGTACTGTCCTAATTTTCGTTGCAAATAGCATAATTTGACGGTTTTTTTTGCCATGAAGTAATCTCTACAAATCAACCAGAAAAATGTTAACATGACGTTAACCTTTCCTTTCCTGTGCTAAAAAAATCCGTGCGTTCCGGTGCTGTGTATTCAATACACATGTAAAAATGAGCGATTTAAAATTGGAAAAATAAGAATATTCATAGCCAATCGCTTAAATTAATTATATTTGCCGTCAAAAGTGATAATAATTGAAATTTAATTGCTGAAAACATGAAAAAAACATCGGCCGACGTTCACAAAACTGGCGAAGCGACCACCTCAAATAAATGCCGGAAACCTACTGAAGTGAGCGAACTGAAATTCTGTTTCTGGCATTCCCATATATCGAATTAGAGTCAGAGTGAGACGTGAATAGCGTCTCTTCCTCACCCATATCGTTTTATAAGAATTAATATACCTACGTCACACACTGGCACACGTTTGATTGTATTGGTGAATTTATTCCCGATTTTCACAAAATATCTCTGATGTGGCCGATAAGTGGTAACTGTTATTAATATAATTTTTTTCATTCAATGTGTAAATACATTAAGGAGGAATACCTAAAATCAGAACCCAGTATTTATTATATTTATAGAGATATTAAAGTTTTTAGAACCACTGTGTACTAGTTACTCATCACAGGGAAGGAAGGGTTAAGTAAAGTTTTTTCTTTACGTTTCGTTAAATGGGTTCAATTGACTTTATTACCCTCGAATTGGAAGACAGGTGTCTTATTAACCAGTACACGGAGGTAGTTTTATCCAAGTTTTTGTTAATGCGCAGCAAGTTTCAAAAAAACTTCATCGTGATTTTACACTGGAACCTTTTGATACCGATCTGTCTGTTACATTTTAATTAATCCCTTAATCCCAACGTTTAACTGAACAAAACAACAGCGATATTGCACTCTTTGGAGAGAAGATTTATCTCTTTTTAACAACGTATTCACATCGTGTGTATGGTGTCGGTCTGTTTTGAGAATTGATATTCCGACGCGATGTGCGAGCCGTAAATTGCACTGCGTCATTGGCGCCACTTGCGTGAGTGAGGAACTGACGTTGTTACTCGGGCGAGTCACATAGCTGAGAACTATGATACATACAACTTGCTAAGTCCTCAGATACTGTTAGATTTAATACCACGATCATGAATATTGTTCTACTAGCACCAGTAAATAAGTAAAATTCATACAAGAAAAAATATTGTTATTGTTTTGTAATTTGATAAGTCAAACACTGCTTATTCCACTTTATACAACGGTATGATCCTACAGTTTTCAAGGTTTTCACCTAATCATCAGGGAAGTACAAACAAGAAGAGTCTTGTTTGTGTTACCCTGATGGTGTAGTAAAAACCTTGAACCCGGTAGGGTTATACCGTTACATAAAGTGGAAAATACAATGTTTGACTAAATAAATAAAAATGTATTTAAACGTTCACAGTGTTAATGCCTTAACTATATACGAGTATATTGTTATTGTGTTATAATTTCGTTACATACAATTCAACATGGTGGGTTTATCATATTACGATGTGAAAATCTTTTCTAACGAACCAAAAAAAGTTTGACAAGTCTGAAGTGAAAACCAGACTAGAACCTACGTCAAACATGTGTATACCATCACGCCGTTTCCCTGTCTGGGTAAGCAGAGAGATAAGAACGCCAGAATTTCTTATCGCGACACACATTTAACAACCTCCGTGGCCTAGTTGGTAAGATGCTTGTTTCTCAAACCGGAGATTACGGGTCCAATTTTCGTTGGAACCCATTTTTTTTTATAAAATCAAGGATTCCAGTCTAGTTTTTTAATTTTTTTTATAAAATCAAGGATTCCAGGCCTCTTTAACCTCTTTCTGGTTGGTTGGGAGATATTGCTACATAGCAATTAGACCGCCAGATTGTACTGTATACGACGAAAGTGTAATACAATACAATGCATATTTCACATCTTCAATTGTACATCCGTTTAGTTTCTCATGCAGATTTTATGATTTCTCTAACTTTTAAAATTCCCTTCGTTCAATTGCTAACAAAATATACAATTGATTCGACCTTTCTTTCATAAGTCATTCTCTATGATACCTTTCACTCACATTGGCACTGTTTATTTGTTTTATTAATATTTCTTCATTCATTCGTTCCACATGCATAAATCATCTAAGAGTACTCTTCTTTATCTTACACATCAATCTAGGTTACAGTGGGAATCGAACCCGAGACCTCCGGCCTGGAGGATAGACGTCTTACCATCTAAGACACGGTGGTTGTCATCGTTATCATTTGAGCGAGTTTCAAATATAATACAAATTTATAACGATATAAAATCAAATATTAAAAGTAAATATTTGAATAACAGCGCTATAAGAACAGAAAATATTAATTTAAGTTAATATTCATGAAAGTTAAGACTTGTTCGATTACACAAACACTTCAATTTATACAATCAACTACAGTGCTATTATCGAAAGTTATAAACAATTTGTATCACCGATGATACAATCGTTAGTGTAGAACGTAACTTTTCAACTAAATGTCAGCTCATTTGTGATTCCGAGACGATAAAAATAAGAAAACGGCCATGATCAGCTAAGCAAAACGACAAAAATGACGTCACAATCAATAGATGATGGTTGGCTGGACATTGGATGTTGTACGGGCGTGAGAAATGAACTCCAGTTTGACAGCATCAATGGAATTCTGTGTGTCTATTGGACTTTTTATCTCTGCAAGTAATAATTCTATCCAAATTTATGTAAAATCACTGAGAATACGAATACAAAAATGTTACGCAATAGATAACGTAAGCTTATTATATTAAAAATCACACCAAAAGAAATAAAACAACCGTTTTTTTTTAACTAATAATAAAAGGACAGTTCATATAGCGTCATTCAGAGAGCAGATTCGTCTTAAGATCGCTTGAATTTGGGATTCGAACCCCCCATTATTGAATTATGAAAAATATTTCAAAAATATACCTAGTATAAGGACATAAAGCTGGCTTTGGTAATTCCCCGTATTTGCATATATTTAGAAAAATATACTTAATAAGAAAGCCGCAGAAAGCTTAACAAAGGAAAATGAACTACAAAGTAACCTTTGTAGATTTTTCAATATTTAAAAGTAACACGTTTGGCTAAAGGTGTAGTGTAGTGTTCATATAAAACCATACATTTTGATGACACCTCCCAAAAAAGGTTGCCAATAAATGCTTCCTAATACTTCATATGCCACCCTTAACCATTTCACATAACAGGACCAGCAAAGGCAAAAACTGTACCATAATACCCTGCCCTCTTGGGTCAATTCCAAAGAATTAACTGTACTTACTTCGAAACAAATTTAATAAGAAAAATCGTAAATAGGTGAAACATCCCTTTTAAGTTTAATCGATAAGTTGTTGGTTCAAACCCTTTACATAACTCTACAAGTTTAAATAACATATGTATTTGTAATTTGTTTTATGAAACACAGTTTATTCCACTGTATGTAACGGTATAACCCTACTGGTTTCAAGGTTTTCGCCTCATCATCAGTCTTGTTCGTGCTCCCCTGGTGATAAAATTAAAACCTTGAAACTTGAAGGGTTATACAGTTACATAAAGTGGAATAAACAGTTTTTGATAAAACCAATTACAATATCTTGAAACCTCCAAAATAAATAAATAATATAACATATATATCTTTCATGTTTTCCAAAGGATGACTCAAATGAGATTAGCCATATTTATTTTATGTTAAATATATTCATTTTCTTTATTAATTTTTGATTCAATGTTTAGCAAAAAAAAAGTTTTAACAAAAAATATAGCCTTTATAGTCTTGGCGGCCGGCAAAATTTGATTCGATTTTGTCAAAAAAGGTAGAAGTTTTAATTTCGCTTTAGGCAACTTGAACATTTTTTTTGGTTGGTTCGAACAAATTGTCACATTGCAATAAATCCATCAGAAATACTAAATTATATTTGAAGAAATATGTATTTACATCCTGTAAAATAATGCAGAAAATGTCTCCACTAGAAAAGAAGTTTAAAAAATCTATATTTCTGCAGGTTGAGTACGATTTCACAACCTTTTTAGTCCAGGAAGAAAGGTCAACTACTGCACTAACGTATAAAATTACTAACAATATATTTGAGTTAATAAATAACAAAAATTCTAAATATTGTTAAAAGTTATCTGGGTATTTGTTGAAATATGACATTGGTTTGTGATTTTTTTGTGACCTGAAAAAAAATATCCTACAAACAAAAATCATTAATGTACCCAACCAATCGCAAAAAGCTGGAGAGTAAACAGCATTTATTTATGATGAATTTTAAAAAGGTGTTGTTGGATCAAACTTTGTATTCGCGTTTAAATTAAAACCTCCAGACTTATTAATTCACCCGTCTGCTCGGTGACAAAGCTGACGCAAATAAATTGCAAGGACGTGGAAGGAATGTTCAAGATTTTCTTGTATGGCGAGTGAAATACACACTACAAACTTGCTTAACTGAATTTGAATGAATTATTGGTGATATTTTTTTGGTATCGATACTGATATGTGTAAGCAGTAAATACAGTATTTACAAATTAAACCCAAAATTCTGATGGCAAAGAGATTAAAGTTCCAAGATTATCAATGGTATAAATTCCGCCTTAAAAAATCATGCCATAAGAGCCTCTACAAAGCGATCCCTTGTTTTTTTTTCGATAATCTCAAAACAAGTAGAATTTGAGTTGCATTATTTCATTTTACTCTTGATGTATACAGTACAACCTGATGGCCCAATAGCCATGTTGTAATCTCTTTCAAACAGAAAAGTGTTACAAAGGCTTTAAGTGAAACCCATATTAAAACAAATGGGAGTTTATATCGCAACTCTCGGGTTGGGACACAGGTGTATTAGCCACTAGGTCATTGGGGACTTTTTTTTAAATTAACGTCTATATAATATATAATCTTGTTTATGAAAAGCGTGACGTTGATCTCATGGTATAACGTAGTCCAGATTATCGAGGTACAACTGTTGGTCCATCAATACGTCCATACAAGTTAAAAATATTCATGGATTAGGGATCTATGTTGGCGTTGCTAAATTATCAAAGGATATTGACATGTGGACGGCGTGCAACAGCGAAATTTTAAATTAATCGATAAAATCTAGCGATTGTGTAATAGGATTGAGGATAAAATTATACATACATACTTAGTTTGCATAATCACACAGCAATCATACGAGTCTTATAAAAAGTGGTGCCAGGAATCATTGTTTAGAATTATCATGTAATATAATAGGCGATGTGTTTTCTCTCTCTGAAGATTGTAAGATTATATGCGATGATTAAAGATCAAAATAATTACGCATTAAGTCGAGATCAATGGAAAATATTCTGACTAAGTATTTTAAAAAATTCCATAATATTTGATTGATTGGTTTATTTGGATATTTAATAATATGATTCTTTGTTATTCAACTGATTATATTAATCTCCACGACACGTGTTTCTACCTCCTATTATTATCAACACGTGTCGGGATACTCCTTATGAGTTGTTTAAAAAAAAGTAAAGAAATAAAAACTGTTATAATATGGAGTTCCACAAAGTTGAAGCCGAAACCTATGTCAAGAAGACGTATTATAAGTAGATATGCGCAAAGAAGTATTTTTTTCTTCGATCCGAATCAATTAGTAATTTGCACTTAAGAATAATATCAGGACTTGACAAAGCTTATATACCTTTGAGTTTACATTATTGAAAGTAATATAAGAATGATACATCTATGTTTAGATTTAATATAAGTCCTTTCGCATATATGAAAAATAAATATTTTTTAGTGGGAAAATTTATTTGAATCCCGAGTTTTATTCGAATCCCGAGCGCACTTTAAGATAGTCTGTTCTCTAAACGGCTATATATATAAATGTTTTTTTATTTTCATTATTGTATTACACTTTTGTTGTATACAATATAACCTGGTGGGCTTATTGCCATGTCATAATCTCTTCCAAACAACCAGAAACATGTTAAAGATATCGTAAGTGGAAACCAAGCTGGAAACTTGTTAAAAAAATCTGAGATTCAACGGAAATCAAACTCGCAACCTCCGAGCTGGAAGACCGGCGTCTTATGAACTTCAGAGGTCTTTATTTTTATAATTCTACTTATAGCACTATCTCAATTAAACTTGCATCAATATCACGAGACTTCATACAACGAAGTGCTATAATAACTAAATAAGGAACTGAAAGAAAATTGTTTTATTTAAATATGATTTTACAAAAGCAGAATTCTACCCTTACGAGAAAAGTTTTGTCAACTATTTAAGTAATATTAGATAAAAATAAAAATCCCTAAAAGTAAGGAACCCGTGTCAAATTACCATACAAACCGTTGAACCACTTAGGGCAACCAAAAAACCTGTTGAGTTTAATAATATCATACCTACATTATTATTCCGGAATGACAGCATCTTGGTATTACCTTCTATTGTATATAATTTGGTGTTTCGTATACTTTTTCAAAGTAAATATTTGTGAATTCCTCTCATGCGATACTGCTTTCCAGAAAATTATAATATGAGGTCGCTCATGTAGCATCTAATGTACTTATGAAAGTTGCCGACAAAGATGTGTAATTATATATCGTGATGTTAAACAACGTACATAAGTGATATCTATTCATCTTGCGTAGCAAAAGTTAAACTAATGTTGTTTTTTTTAGAGAAAAACATGATGACACTTTTATAAACTGATTCTCATTTACTTATCTCTATTTATGAATAAAAAAAAACGTATTTTGTGGATCGAGTAAAGGAGAACTGTTTTTTAGAGACGGATGTTATAAATATAATCTTGAGATGGTTTGGTCACATTGAGGGGATAAGTTGCGAAAGTCATATGCGTATGTCTGAAATAAATTAAGAGCTTGGGAGAAGCACGCCGAAGAAATAGTGAAAAAGATAGTTGTAGACGTTTTTTATGTGACGGAAAGATAAAAAAAATGAGAAGCATAAGATGCGTAGATATGTTATGGACAAGTCGAAAGTTGTGTTCATGGACAACAAGACGTGAAGATCTGTTCTCTCCACCTACCTCAAAAATGATCATGAAGGTAGGTGTATATATGTAGTATGTCGATGTTTTAATTGTAAAAAAATATTTTATGTTGAATCGGGTACCTGTTGAAAAGAAATACTTAAAAAAAGTTAAATTGAAATACTTGGAGCTTACTTGCCGTTCTTATTTAAAAGGCTTAACTTAAAGCTGATTGCAAGTGGATGATGATAAGTAAGTTTTTTTAATTATGTAAACTTAAATATAACGATAAAAAGTTAGATGTACACTTAAAATTTTAAGAATGATTATTTATTTAGCAAGTACCTAAAATTTTTTTAAAGAAATACAAAAATCATTATTGAAATATTACTTTTTTAAAGGTATGAGCTCTATTACTTGCACAAACCTTTAAAACATACATAAATGATATCAAGCCACGTTCTTTAGGGAGAAGGCAGAGATATCAGATATCCAAGCCATGCACACAGCTCTCATCTCATTCAGATCCACACATCTCGTCATACACGCTAAGCACTCTCTCATATTTTGTACGTTTCCGTAAGTTTAAATCTTTCCAATTATTTTCTTCCACTATTTCTTCGGTCTACATCTTCCATAATCTCAATTCATTGCACAGAAATATGATTATTTTGTTTAATTCCAGTTAGATAAAACAGTTTTCTTAAAAATAAATATTGCAAAATAACCTTCTTGCTTACTTGAAAATTGATTAAGCCAAGTAACCGTTCAATAATGTTATTATCCAAGATAAGCCTGAAAGAAAGCATTTAAAAGTTTTCAACAATAATTTAGCAAATACAGTTATAAGTGGTTGATAAAAAAAAACATATTGTTTTTTTTTAAATATGCCTTATGGCCAAAGCGCTGGCCAATTTGTCTAGTTGAGTTATTTCCTATCTTACATCGATCGGGTTAAATATTTAGCATCGAGTATGTATCTAACGCATTCACACGGTAAAAAGTCGTAAATTTTTTATAATGTACTTAAAAGTTTTATCATCTAATATCTCGGACGAGATGAAAAATCTAACATATTGCAGGTAATTTTGTTCAGGAGTAGTGTTGCAAGCTCTTTTTCAAAGACGCTATGAGTCATAAACTATGTTGAAAAAGCCTCAATTGACAAAGTAAATAGTATTAAAATAAATAAAATAAAACTACATTTGTAGGTCTAAGTCAAATAAAAAATTATGATCTTACAATACAAAACAATATGGCAAACTAAATACAAATTTATGTAGTTTTTTTATGGTTGAATAATTGTCATCGTCTAACAAAATTAATGCGATAGAAATGAGAGCGTCGCGTATAATGTGTGGAAAACAATAAACTATATACTAACGAATGAGGATATAAGGAAATAATGCGGATAGAAAAGAGATGCCTTACTTTATATGAGCAAAAGAGGACTGTAGTGGTTGAGTTATGTAGAAATAATAAATGATGAAATATTTATAAAAATAATTTGTTAAATAATACGTAACTGGAAAAAAAACGATAACATACATTTTAATTTAAAAACAAATCCTAAAAATCTTGGGGCTAAAGGTTTTTTTGCTATTGCTGAAAAAGCTTTAAATATTTAAACTTGTAAGGTTCTTCAATCTACCGCTATAGAATGACGCCTTTTATGGATGGGGCAAGATGAAGGGAATCTGGAATGTTGCTCTGATATAAAATGCACAATCTGATACTGTAGGAACCAGTCATTATCCCAGAAACTCATCTTGGTTTTCCTGTTCATCCATCACATATAGACCTTATGCGTACGTGTGGCAGCTGATATCAAATCAAGCAAGATCAGGTTTGACTTGCTTAGAAGATTGTAATTGTATTAGCTGCGGCCAGACGTCGTATTCACGCCTTCCGATGGCAAGATATTATCGAACCTCTTTTGTGCCTACAGTAAATTCTATCACTCGTGCTATGAAGACTACGTTCTTTACTCATTCTTGGGGACATAAATGAGATTAATTAGAGTTCTTCTAAAGTTATAGTGGGTATGTATGTCCATGAGGCAGGAACATTCCTCTCATTGTCGGAGAGTCATCCATGCAAGGACAGAAAACCGTTTAGATTCTTCATTCTTTCTTTGCTCTCTATTTTATATTTCAATGCCAGTATATGAGAAGGTGATACAAATATAAAATAGGGGAAATATGTATTGAGATAGTAAAGTCTCTCTCTACCTCAGTGGAGAAACAGAGTTAAAGTATATATGTATGAAATGACAATTTATTTTCCTAGTTTAGATACATAGTTCGATCATCTGATCCGTTAAATCATATGGATTCAAAGTGTAGGTCATGGCACTTAAAGACCAACAAAGGCTATTGAGCTTCGGAAACCGAGTACAATGAAAGATACTTGAAAGATAATAGAAACTGTGATCAAAGGAAGAAGCTCAAAAATTGATGAGACAACCACTAACATAACTACCACCGACATACTCGTGATGTTAAGCAGGTCGGTAAAGATTTGCTGTGTAAGCAGATCTCAGTTGACACGGTAAAAAATACCATTATGTAAGCCCAAAAATACAGAAGAAGGCTACTTGCCAGATGGTGACTGACATTTTTAAACAATGTATAACAAGAGGTTGGAAGTCTAGCAAGTGTGACCTGATCGGCTTGGAGAAAAATTATCCGGGAGGGTAAAGCTCTGTGACCAAAGATGCGTGACCATCGGAAGTACTCATAAGTAAGCTTCGTTTATCTAGCTGCAACATGCAGATATAGTTCTTAAAATAGTTCTTAAAATCTTGATTACACTTATTAAGCTACAGTAAAAAATTACAAAATGTTAATATGTGATTTTGCATAATCTTCAAACGTATTTCATCAATTCTACTCGTATGTATCGACTTCTTTTTGAGATTTCTATTAGACAATTTCTTGATCGAATTGTTCCAATGTTGTTGTTGTTTTTCGATTTTCAGTCGCATAAGACTCGCAGACACCATTGATATTGTGTTACTTTATATAATCATAAGCGGTTCTATCGATTCACGTGTGACTCTGGAACGAATAAAGTGTTTCCTTTTACTCTCTTTGAAAACTTGATTGGTTTAAAATAACTACATTAAGGAACAACATTAAATCCAATTCTATAACCCAATTCTGATAATACGAGTATATTGAAAGTAAAATACGGTAGCTTGCTCGGATGTGGACATATTTGGTTCAACAGGGTTTTAGAGGGTGATGTTGAATGGAAGATTGTTTTCTCTCTATGCATATATAATTATAGCATTTTTAATAATAATTTGTTAATATTACTGAACTATTCGTGAGATGGAGACTAGTAATTGGAATTTCGATCGTTAGTACTGTTCAAAAATGATCTGTTTTGTATATATTCTTGATATGTTTACTGTAAGTGTAAAAATAAAAAAATGTGTTGAAGAAACGTTTTTCTTATTATCAGACCAAGTGAAGAGTTCTTATTACAAAAAGTTTGTGTAATAAAAAAGAATGACACTTAATAAAAAAATATTAAACAGTTTTTAAAGAGACTACTTTAGCACTGAAGTCAAGTTACGACCACTGCAGATTGTTTTTTTGTGTGGTTGAAATTCAGATCTAAACGAGACTGAAGCGTGCTCTGAACTTACTCCGTTGTGATCAGATAAACTTTGTATAGACTTATGTACATGCACCATTGGTTATTTATATCTCTATTGATTTATACTCCAGCGCCATACCTATAGGTCATTTCATCACATGTAATTACTTCGCCGAAGCACAATGGCGGCTGGCTGTGTGTGTTTTCTAAAATTAGATGACGAAATAATCCCATGTACAACGGTGAAATTGTAAAAAGTAAAAACGTGACGTTTTGAATGTATCATGTATGTGAGTAAAACGTATGCATGTATGTCTTCTGTAATTTTATATGTGGGAGAAAAGTTATTTAGTTTATTTTTAATATTTCATTGATCATCGGTTTTCTATGATTCACTTTCACGTAAGGAATCATGACATAAAATAGTATAAGTTTAAGTTATGGTTTATGATTGCTTATTTTTTTCTTATTTTACAACAATCTCTAATACGTTGTCATATTGATAAGACACCTATTTTCCAGCCTCAAGAAATAAACTAAAAAATATTGCTCATCGTAAAAATTCCTGTATAATATTACTGTAAGCTTTTGCTTCAAATAACGCATTACAAAATGGAACACAAAATTGTTAAATTATTTTTAATTAACAAAACAGTGAATGTAATAAAAAAATATTTCACTTATAATATACAATAAAAAAAACAAACTACTATTGTATATAAATGGGATCAACTATATATTTTATTGTATTTAACTTTTGTTGTATACAATACAATCTGGCGGGCTTATTATCCTGTGGTGATCTTTTCCAACAAACCAAATAAATTAAAGAGGTCTCTGAAATTAAAAGCAGACTGGAACCCTTTTTTTTAAACGAAAACCAAACGCGCTACCCCCGAGTTGGATGACAGACGTCTTACTAACTAGACTACGGAGGACGTATACTCGTAAGGTCAACATAGGATTTCAGTTTGGTGTTCACTTAAGGTTTGTTAAACTCCTTTCTGGTTCGTTGGAAGAGTTTACCACGTGGTAATAAACCCCCCCAGGTTGAACTATATTCAAATAAAGTGTAATATAATTCAACGAGGGTACATATGTAGTTATTTCATAAAAAAATTAAAAATTATACTTTTTCATAATACTAACTTATCACAAACTGTTTGATACATAAATATTTAATTTATCGAATTAAAAAAATTACACAAAAGTACCTTGGAAGCCAGAAATTTCCTTTTGGAAAAAATCCATTTTTATGTAAAGATTCAAGTTATTTGTGATATGTGCCTGTTAGAAAGAAATGTTTTTTGTTCAAAATTTAACACTTTTATCCATATTTTCTAATTTATACGAATAATATGACCTTTTTTAAAGAGTTGTGCTAAACTTGTATTATGAATTTGGAAAATATTTAATATACCTGTGTGTTTATAGTGCCGATTTATTTAAATTTATTAATTAGCTTTGATGGATAGACCACACAGTATAGAAATTACCAATGGCTGCACAAGATATTCTGGGTACGTCACCTAATCACGGAATAGATTATGTCCCAAATTACGAAACTTGTTTTTAATTTGCTTCTATCTAGGTTGCAGTGGAGAGACGGGGAACAAAGACATTAAATCATATCTTTTAATTCTTGACAAAAAAATACGATTTAATTTTTGCACGTTTACTGTAGCAATTTTATAATTTCTCCTTGAGTTGAAAATTATAACATTTATATTTTGTAAGGAAAAAAATATTCTTTTAGCAATTTGTATTGGGTACTAAAATAAAGTATACTCAATCAAGTAACTCATTAAAACCAACAATGACTGATGTGTTAAGTAAGGTGAACGAGTGGACGACGAAAGACTAACTAAACAAAGTTACAATCAAATAATAAGTATGTTAAGTGTCGTGGTAGAGGAAGCCGGGAAAAGTTTGGTTCGACCAACAGAATTAAATTTTGACGAAAGTGTTGCAATATCTAACAAAAACAAACATTTCTAAGTATATAATATGTTACATTACCATACACTAACGTCAATAAAGTTGGAAAGTGAAGCTGTACCGTGAAGTTTTTTTTTTTAAGTGAGTGAGCCGTCGCACACCTGCAAACTCACCGGCAACACCGCTATACTAGATCCGATGGCACACCAAAGTGAGACGATCGGAGCACACCGGCATGTTTTTTCCTCTTTTTGAAAGAATAGATATGGCAGAAGTCATTGGTATTTTTATGCCTCCGAATACTCGGCAGAAAAAATGTTTGCATCATTAGAGGATTAGTACAGCGCGGGGTTCGAACTGGTGAACTTCCGCATGGAAGTCTAGTGCATTACTTTACGGCCATGCACCTCAACATTTATTATATACAACCAATCTAATAAGCTAATATTTTTTATGTTAGTATATTTTTTTATATTTATTTTACACATGACAAGAAATATACATCATTTGTGAAAAAACAACAGGTAATTTAATTTGGACACACAATTTTAATGGATATGGGTTTGTTGCCTTTCATTTGTCGTGTCCCCAGTAAACTAGGTTTTTGCCTGTATCTCACTGAGGACATAATACTGATATACTATATTTTGTTCTTTAATTTTAATATATTAAGTTGGAATATTAAAAAAATATTTAAATCGCTTGTTTGGTTTTATATACATTGATTTTAAAGAAAACTGCACTATGCATTTCGATACGTGCAAAAAATTTTTTTACACTTGTTTTGCTGACATGTTAACTGTATCGTGTTGTGTTTTGACTAGTGCTATAAATTCGCTGCAAATATATTAATAACAGCAATCAAGTAATCGCCAGTGGACTTACTGCATGCCCTGTGCCGTATTATTACAACGTCATTTTCATATCGCAGGTGCCTCTGTACTTGTTATTGTGGGGTGGTACGTTACTCAAGAGTAGAATGCGGCAAGTAATATCAATTGTAAAGTAATATTAAGACATGCTAGATTTAAATTCTTTAAAAATGCAGAATAAAACAATATTTTTTAATAATCGGCCAGATTAGTAGGGAGTAATCCCGTAAGTTATGTCAGAAGTTGAGGAAATATGTTGTTTGAGCAGATATTAATTAACATTGAAGTAGGTGAATGTTTGTAATGCATTTACATTATCCAGGGATCGAGATACTATACGTGGTGAATTATTCGAATGACGCTACACCAAAGTGAAAGACGTTGATTTTCGTAAAGAAACAAAGAAAGTTTTTTTTAATTCATAGATTTCTTGCATTCAAGTGGATTGCTTACTTTATTTTTTTAAATATTGATAAACCATTTTGGGTTGCTTGGAAAATATTGCTGAAATCTAGAAACTAACCCGATAGGTTGGTTTGATAAAAAGTTTATAAAAAAAAAAAACAATAAATATATACCAACAAAATATTCGAGGAGAACTGCTGGTCTATTTTAGTGGTTCGTAACCCTAAGGCTCGATTACTGGGGCAAGGCAATATTTATGTCCCATGCTTTGACAAGATAATATTATCTACCATGATAATATTATCGGCCATGCTGTTCAACGTGTCCGCATTTTCAATTCGGAGATGTCAAGTGTGCAATACGAATGAATAAAAAAAACTATTTATTTAAAAAAAAATCTAAAACAATTATTTGGTAGTTTATCGTATTCAATAAACTAGGCACACAGATAAAATAATAAAGTTATTTCCTTGTTTATTTTATAAACTGTTCAGTCGATTTTGTTTCAAGGTAATGCCAATAGTTCCATGATCAATATAACCGCAATCTACCCTACAACCAACACAGTATGAACTTGTATGAACGATGCTCTGAGAATAGCACTGTAGTCTAGCACAGTTGTTCCCCGATTATTCGGCACTTGCCGTGTATGACAACAATGTCTATATTAATTTTACATAGACTGTCTGCCAAATTGTAAAAAAATATTAATACTCACACTGTTTGGATAAAAACGTGACTGTTATTTAAGGATAGTATCATA